>SJYC01151134.1:0-19885 GCA_006408675.1 Madoqua kirkii | reverse complement strand
TTATCGGAAACAATTTTTCTAGTATTAAGACTAATGTAATATTTTCCCATATCTTGGCTCATTTTAAGGGGGCTTTCTAAATTCTAGCCCTAATGCACTTCTTTTATTATCAAGTGAAATATACCAACAATATTTCAATCATTTAGATATGGGACTTTGAAACCTAGGTGTGTGAAACATTATGATAACTGTGACAAGTTCTTTTTAATAAAGCCTTTTATTTCTGTCTGTTTATAAAAAACAAAAGAAAGTAAAAATTAACTTGTGGGAAATAATTGCTGTGAGATTGTTAATAAAGTGTAGTAAGATTGACATTTTAAAATTTTTATTGTGTGCCTTTTTGGAAATCAATGTTGTGAAATAAGGCCAACAGCTAATGACCACCTTATCTTGAACATTTTACTTACCAGAATGGCAGACAATATGAAGATGCTGAAATAAGTGTTTTCAACTCTATGCTTAAAAAACAAAAGTTAATATTTGTTTAGTGTATGACAGTTTGTGAATCATATATACAAAGAGTTTAATATTCAGCAGTTTACTATCTGAATATAATTTTGCTAAGTCTTACAACTTGGTAACCATGAACCAGCAAATTAACTTTCTGTTAAATGAGAACAGTGGATTTTCATGCCTCTCTCATAGGGATTTTTTAAAGATTAAATAGCAATATGCAAGTGAATATTTTTTATAAGATATTATGCAAATGTCAGTGATGAACAGTTGACAAAAATCATAATTCAAACAATTTAAATTAATTTAAACATCAAGTGAAAACACTGAAAACAGCTGTGTTTATTTTCAGCTGTCACAAACCTATATTTATAAAATCAGATAAAAAGAGAGGAATATAGTTTAGCACCGAAGGATTGCTATACCAGGTAAGGAAAAATAATTTGTCTAATAAATATTTGGTCTGCCCCTGTCTCTGTCCAACTAAATTTTATTTATGTTGTGTTTCCCAGTTATAGAGAAATGCATGCTTTAACTCGGGCCTGAAACCATTCTAGTTTGACATTTTGTCACTTACCTGATTCCATTTTATTTCTTGATTTCCTCTTCCTCTCTCCCTGGTTATAGGAAAGCCTTACTTCTTTCATACTTCCTACTCTTGGGATGGAATAAAATAAGGCAATTAAAACTTTTAAATGTTTACTCATCTATGCACTCTTCAAAAGGATGCATATATCTCTAAGTATACATGTAAAAGATAAAAATTATCAAAAATTCTGAACTATTCCTGAACCAGTTATGATAATCAGGTAGTTATGAACAGTCATGTTACTTTACTCATTCATCCATTAACATATTTATTATGTGCACCTAATATGTGTCAGGCATTGTTTTAAGCACTAGGGATTGAGTGGTGATTATATACAACTTACTTTCATTGATTACATGAAAACCTTTGACTGTGTAGATCACAACAATCTGTAGAAAATTCTTAAAGAAATGAGAATACCAGACCACCTTACCTGTCTCTGAGAAACCTGTATGTGGATCAAAAAGCAACAATTAGAAGCTTACAAGGAGCAACTGACTGGTTCAAAATTGGGAAAGGTGTACAGCAAGGCTGTATTTTGTCACCCTGTTTCTCTTATGTGCAGAGTACATCATGTGATATGCCAGGCTGGAAGAATCATAAGCTGGAATCAAGATTTCCAAATGAAATATCAACAACCTCATTAGATGATACTACTCTAATGGCAAAAAGTGAAGAGGAACTAAAGAGACTCTCAACGAGAGTGAAAGAGGACAGTAAAAAAGCTGGCTTAAAATTCAACATTCTGAAAACTAAGATCATGGCATCCAATTCTATCACTTCACGGAAAACAGATGGGAAAAAAAAAAAGAAAAAGAAAACTGTCAAATTTTCTTTTCTTTGGCTCCAAAATCAGTAGGGATGGAGAATGCAGCCATGACATGAAAAGATGCTTGTTCTTTGGAAGGAAAGTCATGTCAAACATAGATGGCATATTAAAAAGCAGCCATCACTTTGCCAACAAATGTCTGTTATAGTAAAAGGTATGGCTTTTCCAGTAGTCATGCACAGATGTGAGAATTGTACCACAAAGAGGGCTGAGTGTCGAAGAACTGATGCTTTTGAATTGTGGTGCTGGTGAAGACTCTTGAGTGATCCCATTGGACTGCAAGAAGATCAAACCAGTCAATCCTAAAGAAAATGAACCTTGGACATTCATTAGAAGGTTTGATGCTGAAGCTAAAGTGTCAGTACGTTAGCCGTGTGATGTAATGGGTAAGACCCAACTGCTGGGAAAGATTGAAGGCAAAAGGAGAAGAGAGTGACAGAGGATAAGACAGATAGCATCAGACTCCGTGGACATGAATTTAAGCAAAATCCGGGAGACAGTGAAGGACAGGGAAGCCTGGCATGCTATAGTGCCTGAGGTCATAAAGAGTCAGACATGACTGACTTAGCAACTGAATAACCTTTATAGGTAAGGAGACTATTTAAAAATACTTATATATAAATAAGAAAACAGGGGTTTCCCTGGTGCTCAGCCAGTAAAGAATCTGCTTGCAGTGCAGGAGACGTGGATTGTGTTTGATCCCTGGATTGGGAAGACCCCTGGGGAAGAAAATGGCAACCCATCCAATATTCTTGCCTGGAAAATTCTAAGGACAGAGGAGCCTTGTGGTTTACAGTTCATGGAGTTGAAAGAGTAGGACACGACTTAGAGACTAACAACCACCACAGATAAGAAAACATAAGGATTAAAAGCTTAGAAAGTACTCACTAAGAAAAATAGTAAGGAAGTAAAAGTACAAGCTGGAATCAAGATTGATGGGAGAAATATCAATAACTTCAGATATGCAGATGACACCACCTTTATGGCAGAAAGTGAAGAAGAACTAAAGTGCCTCTTGAAAGTGAAAGAGAGTGAAAAAGCTGACTTGAAACTCAACATTCAAAAAACTAAGATCATGGCATCCGGTCCATCACTTCATGGCAAATAAATGGGAAAACAATGGAAACCGTGACAGACTTTATTTTCTTGGGCCCCAAAATCACTGCAAATGGAGACTGCAGCCATGAAATTAAAAGACACTTTCTCCTTGGAAGAAAAGTTATGACCAGCCCAGACAACATATTCAAAAGCAGAGACATTACTTTGCCAACAAAGGTCCATCTAGTCAAAGCTGTGGTTTTTCCAGTAGTCACATATGGATATAAGACTTGTATCACAAAGAAAGCTGAGCATTGAAAAATATATGCTTTTGAACTGTGGCATTGGATAAGACTCCTGAGAGTCCCTTGGATAGCAAGGAGATCAACCAGTCAATCCTTAAGGAAATCAGTCCTGAATATTCATTGGAAGGACTGATGCTGAAGCTGAAGCTCCGATACTTTGGGCACCTGATGCAAAGAACTGACTCTTTGGGAAAGATCCTACTGCTGGGAAAGATTGAAGGCAGGAGAAGGGGATGACAGAGGATGAGATGGTTGGATGGCATTACCAACTCGATGGATATGAGCTTGAGCAAGCTTTGGGAGTTGGTGATGGATAGGGAAGCCTGACATGCTGTCCATGGGGTCACAAAGAGTCAGAGAGGACTGAGGGACTGAACTGACTGAAAGTCATTTGAAAAAGAGCTACTGACCAATGATGGGTGGAGAAGTTTTAAATTAAAAAAATAAACCCCTCTGGAGATAAGTGAGTGATTAGTGAATAATTTGAGTTGATACCCAACCATCAGGAAGGAATAAAAACTAAACAGGTACTGGAGAAAAATGAACCAAATGATGGGAACAATGTCACAATCTTTAAGGCAAGGAAAGAAGGCTACTCTGACTGGAAAGTAGGGGGAAAAGGGGATGGATAGGAGTGAGAACCTCTAGGGCCAGAGATAAGAATAAGGTGCTTAGATTTTACTCCAAGTATGATAGAAAATAAACTTGATCAATTGCAGAACAAAGTAAAAAGTAAAATATGCTAATTTAAAATGTTAACATCTTTAAAATAGTTCAGTCTATTTTAATAAATCTTTCCTTGGAACGGTGAAGGAAGGGCTACAGTTTCAAAATAGATAACTCTGCTCTTAACTGCAAGTTTAAAAGGAAAAAAAAATATGCAGCATTACTATGTGGCTGACTACAGTCTGGCTGGTAAGCATACCAATATGAGTTACATAGTTACTAGGCTCTTGGCTTGCAGCCTTCTTGCTTATAATCTATTTTTAACACAACAGTCAGTAGGTTTTCATTAGCATATGCATTACATTCATTTCCTCCCTGTGGTAGCCAGAATAATGATCCTCCAGTTGTCTATGTACTAATACTCAAAACCTTTAAATATATTAAGTTCTATGGCAAAAGGAGATAAAGATTGAAGATGAGATGATAAGATTGTTAATGAACTGATCCTGAGACAGTAATTATGATTTTGGATTATCCAGTAGACCCAATGTTATAACAAGTTTCTTTAAAAAAATAAAATAAATAAATCAGAAAAGAGAACCATCCAGATGTAAAGTGAGAAATATCAGACCCGCATTCCTCACTGACTTTGAAGATGGAGGAAGGAGACTGAAACAAGGAAAGAGGGCAGCCTCTAGAAACCCAACAAGGGAAGCAAAATAAATTTACCCAGAGCTCCAGAAAGGAACACAGCTCTTTCAACACATTGAACTTAGCCCAGTGACACACTGCCCTACAAACTATAAGATAGTAAATCTCTCTTATAGAATCCAATAAACTTGTGATAATTTGTTGCAGGAACAAATACCAACCCATTCATTAGAATGTAATCACTAACACATTTTGAATGTTGTCTCTTGGATTACTGATGGATTCCACTTATCTAGATTGGTGTCACATAGGTTCCCATAAGGGGACACATAGGCTTCCAATAAAAATTTAACAAATGAAGGAATTGGTCATGATGAATTATGACAACATTCTGATCAAAACCAGTCAATAGCTTTTTATCTCATTAAGATTAAAAGTAAAGATCATTAACTTCTACAAAATCCATGCTTCACTATTTATGACTTTATTAATTTTACCTCTCTTTATCAATGTTTCTCTTGAACATTATACCTTAGCAATACTTACCTTCTTGCAGTTCCTCTCAGATTTTTCTGAGATGTGCTTATACTTACACATTTTATAAGATATGCTTATACTCCTCTACCTTGAGTGCTCATCCTCAGATATCTACCTTTCTATATCCCTTTCCTTCAGGTCTTTTCACAAGCATTCTTCCTGGCTCAGGGATCGAACTCAAGTCTCCTGTGACGCCTGCACTGGCAGGTAGATTCTTTACCACTGAGCCACCAGCGAATATTACGTCAGTAAAGAAGGCTGAGGTCCGAAGAATTGATGCTTTTGAACTGTGGTGTTGGAGAAGACTCTTGAGAGTCCCTTGGACTGCAAGGAGATCCAACCAGTCCATTCTGAAGGAGATCAGCCCTAGGATTTCTTTGGAGGGAATGATACTGAAGCTGAAACTCCAGTACTTTGGCCACCTCTTGTGAAGAGTTGACTCATTGGAAAAGACTCTGATGCTGGGATAGATTAGGGCAAGAGGAGAAGGGGATGACAGAGGATGAGATGGCTGGATGGCATCACCAACTCGATGGACATAAGTTTGAGTGAACTCCAGGAGTTTGTGATGGACAGGGAGGCCTGGCGTGCTGTGATTCATGGGGTCGCAAAGAGTCGGACATGACTGAGCGAGCGACTGAACTGAACTGAACCACCTGCACATATTTTTATTTTGTTTACTTGTTGCCTATTCACATTTAGTAGAAGTGAGAAATAGATTTAAGGGCCTAGTTCCAATAGATAGAATGCCTGATGAACTATGAACTGAGGTTCATGACACTGTGCAGGAGACAGGGATCAAGACCATCCCCATGGAAAAGAAATGCAAAAAAAGCAAAATGGCTGTTTGGGGAGACCTTACAAATAGCTGTGAAAAGAAAAGAAGTGAAAAGCAAAGGAGAATAGGAAAGATATAAGCAACTGAATGCAGAGTTCTGAAGAATAACAAGAAGAGATAAGAAAGCCTTCTTCAGCAATCAATGCAAAAAAAAAAAAATAGAGGAAAACAACAGAATGGGAAAGACTAGAAATGTCTTCAAGAAAATTAGAGATACCAAGGGAACAGTTCATTCAAATATGGGCTCGATAAAGGACAGAAATGGTATGGACCTAGCAGAAGCAGAAGATATTAAGAAGAGGTGCCAAGAATACACAGAACTGTACAAAAAAGATCTTCATGACCCAGATAATCACGTTGGGGTGATCACTCACCTGCAGCCAGACATCCTGGAATGTGAAGTCAAGTGGGCCTTAGAAAGCATCACTATGAAAAAGCTAGTGGAGTTGATGGAATTCCAGTTGAGCTGTTTCAAATCCTGAAAGATGATGTTGTGAAAGTGCTGCACTCGATGTGCCAGCAAATTTGGAAAACTCAGCAGTGATCACAGGACTGGAAAAGGTCAGTTTTCATTCCAATCCCAAAGAAAGGCAATGCCAAAGAATGCTCAAACTACTGCACAATTGCACTCATCTCACATGCTAGTAAAGTAATGCTCAACATTCTCCAAGCCAGGCTTCAGCAATACGTGAACCGTGAACTTCCTGATGTTCCAGCTGGCTTTAGAAAAGTCAGAGGAACCAGAGGTCAAATTGCCAACATCTGCTGGATCATGGGAAAAGCAAGAGAGTTCCAGAAAAACATCTATTTTTGCTTTATTGACTATGCCAAAGCCTTTGACTGTACAGATCATAATAAACTATGGAAAATTCTGAAAGAGATGGAAATACCAGACCACCTGACCTGCCTCCAGAGAAATCTGTATGCAGGTCAAGAAGCAACAGTTAGAACTGGACATGGAACAACAGACTGGTTCCAAATCGAGAAAGGAGTACGTCAAGGCTGTATATTGTCATCCTGCTAATTTAACTTATAAATAGTTTATGAAGATTCCTTGGAGAAAGAAACGGCAACCCACTCCAATATTTTTGCCTCAAAAATCTCATGGGCAGGTTTGAGAACAATAAAGCAAGGGAAAGGGTATGCCTAAAGGTGAGGACTCAAACTGTGTGATCAGAGATGACCTCACTGCTCCAAAAATGCTTTTGCAAAGGCCTGAAGGAAAGTGATAGACAAAAATGGTATCTGAGGATAAGCACTCAAGGTAGAGGAGCATAAGCATGCAGAGTACATCATGAGAAATTCTGGCCTGGATGAAGCACAAGCTGGAATGAAGATTGCTGGGAGAAATATAAATAACATGAGATATGCAGGACACCATTTTTATGGCAGAAAGTGAAGAAGAACTAAAGAGCCTTGATGAAAGTGAAAGAGGAGAGTGAAAAAGTTGGCTTAAAGCTCAACATTCAGAAAACTAAGATCATGGCATCCAGTCCCATCACTTCATGGCAGATAGATGGGGAATCAGTGGAAACAGTGGCCTACTTTATTTTGAGGGGCTCCAAAATCACTGCAGATGGTGACTGCAGCTATGAAATTAAAAGATACTTACTCCTTGGAAGGAAAGTTATGACCATCCTAGACAGCATATTAAAAAGCAGAGACATTACTTTGCCAACAAAGGTCTGTCTAGTCAAGACTATGGTTTATCCAGTAGTTATGTATGGATATGAGAGTTGGACTATAAAGACAGCCGAGTGCTGAAGAATTGATGCTTTTGAAGTATGGTGTTGGAGAAGACTCTTGAGAGTCCCTTAGACTGCAAAGAGATCCAACCAGTCAATCCTGAAGGAGATCAGTCTTGAGTGTTCATTGGAGGGACTGATGTTGAAGCTGAAACTTCAATAATTTGGCCACCTGATGCTAAGATCTGACTTACTTGAGTAGACCCTGATCCTGGGAAAGACTGAAGGTGGGAGGAGAAGGGCATGACAGAGGATGAGATGGTTGGATGGAATCACTGACTCAGTGGACATGAGTTTGGGTAAACTACAGGAAAAGGTGATGGACAGGGTGGCCTGGTGTGCTGTAGTCCATGGTATTGCAAAGAGTCGGACATGACTGAACAACTGAATTGAACTGAACTGAATAAATTCTGAGAGGAATTTTTGGTCTATTTCCTTATCTGCTATGCTTGGCACATAACAAGTGTTCAACAAACATTAATTGAATGAATCATGCTATCCCAACAAAGACCTTTTTTTTTTAATGCCCCATACATTGCTATAACAAATCAAAAGATCAGTCCAGGAGACACTGTGGTTTAATGAAGAAAACAAAGACTGACAAAGTTTATGTTATAGTCTGAAATCTGCAGCACTACTCAGCCACAGCCAGTTGAAAGGCAGCCAAAATGTCTATAGAAATAAATCCTGAATGTTAATATTGTTTCTTGAATAAGTAATGATACTGAAACAAGAACCAAACAACACAGCATAGATTACATGGGGCAAAAGAACCAAGGCAACATAGCAATGAACCAGGGAAAAAAAAAAAGCTATTTCTTTAGCTCCTAACTTACATATTATATGAGGTTGCTGATAGGAAAAAAAGATAGTAACATAAGAATACACTAAACAACTATTATAGATTACTTCATACAAGGCTGTAAACTGTAGTATTTATTCTTGAGGACTGAATAAATGATCCTTAACAAATTCTACTGGTATCTTCATAAAACTACAAGCCCCTTTAGACATGAGATAGTAAGGTTGTTAATTGGAACAGAATGTACCTTTTTGACTTACAGCTGTCAAGATCTTACAGCTCAAGTTTCATTAAGTCATGCAGGAAGTCATCTTGTCAGAATTCAGTCCGTGAGAGCCCACGTACTCCCTACAATCCACTAGCCGCCCACTGTGTCAACACTATTACCTGTAATGATACTGTTGTCTCTTGGTAGCTAATAGAGATTGGCTACAGGACCCCAGATGACACCAAAATCAGTGGATTCTCAAGTACCTTATGTTTAATGGCATAGTACAGTTGACCCTTCTTATCTTCAGATTCTGAATCTGCAGATGTAGGACCCACAGGAATACAGAAGACTGGTCTTTATTACAAGGGATAGAAAACAGTTTTCCATTTGTTCCAAATGAAGAGCATGTTCGTGCCAATGCACACAAAGGAAATACACGAAGCTTCTTTTCAGACATTAAAAAAAAAAACCTAAATATTTATTCTATTTCCATATTTCCCTCTACAGACTGAACTTGGAAAACTAAGATGCCACAGGCTATAGGGAGATGAATGTGCTGCTTTGAGGAGTCAAAACCTTGAATTAACAATTGAATGGAGTGAGGAGATCCTATAGACAAGGGAGATAAGTTGAAGCTGTTCTGCTGTTGCCTTGTGATGAATAGTGCTCTTAGCTCATGAGTATTTTATGTTGAGTAGCATCAAATTGGTGTTCTTGTATCAGTTTGTTCTGAAGTAGCTCAGTACAGCTCTCCTTAGTTATGTCCTTACTCTTACCTTTTGCTAGAGTTAGTCTGATGAAATCCAAAAAACATCAAATTATCAGAATGGAGGAATTCTATGTTAGGTTGGTTTTGTTTCTTTGTATGTATCATGTCTAATTATTTACATACCCACCCACAGTAATATGATGACAATAACCAATATTTATGTAGATTTTTATAATTTGCAAAGTAGCTTTTAAAAAATTTCTCTCACTTAGTCTTTGCAATGACTTATGAGGTAGGTACTAACTTTCTTTATTTATAGATGATGAAGATAGGTAATTTCCCAAATTATAACTGGCAAAGAAAACATTCAAACTTGCATTATATGTTTCAAAATCAGTGGAACTAAATTAAGGAGACAGGTCTTCCTGATGTGTTAAATGTCTGTACAGCAGAAGAATAACTTTATTGACAATCAAGTTGTGCTGTATTCACTGTTTTCACACTATAGAGTAAGAGATTTCTAGCCAAACAGAGGTATATCTTGATAATATGCATATTAAATCAGTTTTGTAGCCAATTATAACCAGGGAAAAAAACTCATTGTTTATAATAATATCATTTGTATTTACCCGATCAATATACTTTCAATGCCAATAAACTTTTACTGAGAATGAGAAAAGAAGACTCAGTTTGTTAAATAAAAAAATAATAATAAAAACTATTTTGAACAAAAAAACTGCAAATGCACCAAACTTTGAAAGTACATATAGAGTACCAATTTTTAATTAACATAGACTCTTTGAATTCGGTTCTTTTATTTATTTTTTCTACAAAGGAACCAAAACTGTAAGGATGTCAAAATAGTATTCATTTTGAGACATAGAATTCAGTTCAGCTCAGTTCAGTCGCTCAGCCGTGTCCATCTCTCTGCGACCCCATGAATCGCAGCACACTAGGCCTCCCTGTCCATCACCAACTCCCGGAGTTCACTCAGACTCACATCCATCCAGTCAATGATGCCATCCAGCTATCTCATCCTCCATTGTCCCCTTCTCCTCCTGCCCCTAATCCTTCCCAGCATCACAATCTTTTCTAATGAGTCATCTCTTCACATGAGGTGGCCAAAGTACTGGAGTTTCAGCTTTAGCATCATTCCTTCCAAAGAAATCCCAGGGCTGATCTCTTCAGAATGGACTGGTTGGATCTCCTTGCAGTCCAAGGGATTCTCAAGAGTCTTCTCCAACACCACAGTTCAAAAGCATCAATTCTTTGGTGCTCAGCTTTCTTGACAGTCCAGCTCTCACATCCGTACATGACTATTGGAAAAACCATAGCCTTGACTAGACGGAACTTAGTCGGCAAAGTAACGTCTCTGCTTTTGAATATGCTATCTAGGTTGGTCATAACTTTTCTTCCAAGGAGTAAGCGTCTTTTAATTTCATGACTATAGTCACCATCTGCAGTGATTTTTATTGACTTATATCAGTCTACCTAACCCAGACATCTAAATTTTCTTGGAGAATATTTTTGTTTTAGAATTTAGTAAAGTAAATCTTTCAGCTTTACTAACCTGAAGCAAAACAACTAGGAAGAAAGTCTATCTGAGTAAAAACTGTGGAAACAGGTTAGACTTTAACTAATACTTTGAACAAGAAGTATTTTTCAAACAAATCCTTTGCAGTATTGTTTGCTAAAATCTGAAATGTGCTCCCTGTTTACAGCTTTAGATTTACAACCATTGAAGAGATTTGGGATTTTGAGCCACAACCTAAATTTAAAGAAGGGTTACATTAATTTTGGTTAAACACAATTCTTCCTTTTCTCCATAATACTGGCTATCTTTCTAAATACCACTTAATTTTAGTTGAATCTCTTACTTCACACTATTTTTCCTAATAAATGTAGTTTTTCAGCAATGGAGTGCTCCAAATTTTCAAAATTTCATCTCAATATACTATTAATGCCAAACTAACACAGTACAAAAGCTGTTATAGTAATAGCCTTTAAAACACAGGGCTTACATGAAGAAAAATATGTCTAGTGTGAATAAACTTTAAAAATTATTTTTACCCATGAAATCTGTAGGAATACCAGGTACCTATTTTGGCAAATATAAATTTGATTCACACTTAACTCCTCCACTCTGGTTTAAATGTCATTTTTTTAACTTGTTCAACATTGCTCAACTAACATGAATAAAACATCTTATATTATGTAATAATCAAATGCCTATTTTCTCAGGTAACCTTAAATGTTTTTTTAAGCTTTTCACATGCCCAATAACATCAATTGAGAATTGTTATCAACAATATAAGTGATTACTTTACTTTTTCTCATTAATAATTTTATCATCATTTGTAGTGGCATAATGTCAGTAGCTACTTTAAAACAGGTTTTTTTTTCTAATTAAAGGTTTTTTTCTAATTAAAGGAGCTATAATCATAATAATAGTATAATTGCTTTAATTTTGACAGTGATTTAATATCCACTATATGTTTTGTCCTTCTCAATAATCTGGTAGTTAAGAAAGGCAAGTTATTATCCCTGTTTTATCAAGAAGGAAACCAGGACTCATAAAGTTTAAGTGACATGTCCAAGGTCGCCTTGCTGATATGGGAAGAGCAGTTATGAAAGTCGATTCAAGAATCAGAATTCCAAGGTCAGTGTGTTTCTCTTCTATAGAAATAAAACATACACTATAATCACCATCAAAATGCACAAAGCCAATCAAATCCATTTCAGAGCCAAAGCAAAAATGCTGCATTTTGCTTCTTATATATAGCACCAGTAAATTGTTGCTTTAATTAAACTCTTTAATTTAAAGATTTATAATTTTTGTTGTATGCTCAAATATCAAGGAAGATAAAACATAATATAAAAATTCAGTATCTTTATTTTTAGTCAGTATATAATTATTGTTTTGACAGAATAATATGTTTTATAATTTATTCTTATGTGGCTTATAAAGCTCAAATGTTCAATAATTTTTGACATTCAATTTCAATGTTAGGTATCTTACCTTAGCAATCATTTATCCTGAAGACCATTTCAAATATTCTTCTGAAGAGGGTCACTATAATTCTAGTGAAACATCAATCACCATCTCCAGGTTAACCATTTATCTTCTTCCGTAGAACCTAATAAGTAGTATTAAAACAAAAAGTCCAGTATCCAAATGTACTATTTATCTGTCATGATTCTGGTAGCCTGAAATAAGATAGGGAAAAGAACACTCATTTATGCCAAAGTTAAATCATTACAATTACTGAAATAAAAGTCTTCAATAAAAGCCACTAAGCTAGTTTAGAAGGGTATATTAGTCATCTATTGAGGTATACTAAATTATCCTCAAACCTAGCAGCTTAAAACAGTAAACTACTATTATCTCATACAGTTTCTTAACGTCTCAAATCCAGATGTGGCCTAACTATGTGGTTCTGGCTCAAGGTCTCTCATGTGGTTTCAGTCAGAATCTCAGCTGAGGCTGCATCATCTGCAGACGTGATGGGGCTGGAAGAGTCATTTGCAAGAGGCCTCTCCCACCTGCCCTATTTTTTTTTTCTCCTGTTCAAGGGTTTTATTTATTTCTGAAGCTTCCTGACAATTTAGATATTTAAATTAACCTAAGCCACGCTGAGTGAACTAAGAACCTTTTACTCATCTATATGTTTATTTTATATAATTCTGATTTTATTAATCTCTTTATATGACTTAAATTTTAAGCAGTCTTTAAAAAAATCCCATCACTATTCAATGATCCTCCTATAGCATAAGACATTTATAAGGTACCAAAATTTAAATTATTTGGTTAATACAGATCATATATTCTCATAACTGGAATGTTGGCATATGACCTTCTTTTATATTAATCTTATTAACTATAATTGAAGTCTTTGACATTTTAGTCTACAAAAGAGTGTCTCACTCCTCTGCAGTATGGGCAGTACCTTCCATCATTGAAAATGTTCTTTCTGATTGCACTTAAAGTCATTTTGACAGGTATCTTTGATTCCAGCTATTTACTTATGAAGATCCAGGTAATGAAGAATATTATAATCAGACTGCAGCAAAAGAATCTTCCAGGCATTGAAAAAGAGAAAATGTTTTATTTCTGAAAGAAAAGAAGAGAAAAGAGAGGGATAGGAAGGCTTCCATCTTGAACAGATAATGAACAATAACTTGTAAAATTATTGAATACTTATAAATCTGTGCTTCTTAAAATGAAGCAAATATGCATTCAAATGAAGAAACTTTACAGGCTACATGTTAGAGTTGCATTTACTCTAAAGATAAACAAATTTCTTTAATAAAATATTGTTGCAATATATGAGACCTTACTATTGGAAACACAATAAAATCTGAAAAGCAGCCATTGGTTTTAATATTTCCATTTTGTTGCTTAGTGAACTGAAGCTCATCAGGATCAAAGCTTGGCCAAACAGGAATTAGAGTTAGAATTCAAATAGAGGGCATTTAACACCAGTGTGAGTGTTCTTACTACTGTATTCTTTGAGATGATATTCTAAAATTTTTTTGCCTATTTAATGACACTGAGCAGAATTATACTCTGGAATACTAATTTTTACTCCTGTGTATATATAAAAAAACTATATTACATGTATTTTTTATAAATTTGATTGATCTAACTTGATACTCTTCTGTCTTGATTGGTCTGGAGAAGGAAATGGCAACCGTCTCCAGTATTCTTGCCTGGAAAATCCCATGAACTGAGGAGCCTGGGTGGCTACAATCCACATAATTGCAGAGCTGGACACAACTGAGGAACTGAATACACACACTCTTGACTGATATTAAAGAAAATGTAAACATATGTAAAAAATGTTCAGTTATCTCTTTTCGACCATAATATATATTATATTAATAAATATAGACAACAACTGTGATGAAATTATTTAAAAATATTAAACTAATGAATAATTAGGACTCTTTTCTAAAAATTAATGTGATATATACACTCTGGGATGATCTAGAAACAACATGAAGTAAGCTAGGATAGTGACATATGGAATGGATATTTATGAAAAGTCACTCTATACATATCCACAGCACACTCCACAAAACATATCCACAACACAAAACATGTCCACAAAACACTGCAACATGATGAGAGTGACACATTCATTACACAATCTGGTGACCATAGGGATTGAGGAAAGGCCACAGAAACTAGGAATTACACCAATTCAGTTTCAACCAGTTCCCTCCTTCTGTGCCAAAAAAATCAGAGCAGAGAGAATCTGACACTGATTTTTACATATGTGTGTATACATATATATAAACATATGCTGAAAAGAAAGGTAGTATAATAAGTAATTATTAAAATACTGTAAGTATTGTAGTTATTTACTAATTTTGTTAAATGTCCAGAAACATTTCACTATACTGCTGAAAGTAACACACAATGTGGTAAGAATGGAGTTGCCTGATTGCTTAACATTATGTGAAATTTGGTTCTTTTTCTTGAGAATGCAGATGATTATATCAAATATATTACATCACAGGATCTCTACAAATTGAGATAGACTCACACTATAAGGTACTAAACCCAGCAGTTCAGCTTTATCACCTTGGGTGCCATTTCAGTTCCTCATTTCTAAAACAGAAGTAATTATTGTTTATCTTCCACAGGAGCATTTAGAAGATTAAATGAGGCAATATATATTATATGCTCAACACATGGCTGACCTTCATAAGTATTCAATAAGTAATAACAAATATTATACTTTCTGTGGTTGTCACTCCCAAAACAAACACTCAAATAAAATATCCATAGGCATATTTGCCAAACTTTAATCGAAGAGAAAATTGTCAAAAGGGGTTAATATCGTCTTGACAAAGATCTTTAGCATTTACAGGTTGCCTGAATACAAGCTATTTTTGGTGTTCAATCTAAGTCTGTCCGACTCTTTGCAACCCCATGTATTGAAGCATACTAGGTTTCTCTGTCCTTCACTATCTCCTGGAGACTGCTTAAATTCATGTCATTGAATTGGTGATGCTATCTAACCGTCTGATCCTCTGCATCCAAATCCAAAGCATACTGATAAGCACAGACCTATTTATTTAATAAATATATGTTTATTTAATATTGTGGATAAGCTTTTAAAAGAGCTATTGAATAATGCAGCTAATTTTCAAGAAGACTCATTCAAAAAACATCAAGGGTTTTCATAAAAAGAGTTTAGCTCACTTTGCCTGCCAAAAAAAAAGGAAGAAAAATAGCTCCTTCAAAAATTAGAATATGGTTCCAAAGCACATATAAATTTGGAGAGGCTTATCTTACCTGAACTTTCGAACCTGTTGAAAAATCCCTCATGAGGATCTTTGTTTCTCTCATTACTTCTCTATTTTTGAAATATTGATACTTGCTATCCCCGTTTACTTTCATTTTATTTCATCAAGGATTACATACTTCATTTTCCTCTTACAAGAGCTTCAAATATACCTGCTATTTATTCTTTAATAGCATGACTCTTCTGCTTAACTACAGTGACAGTAAGCCTGTTAAATTACTGAAAATATGCCTATCTCAAAATGAAATGAGCTCTTCACCAATAAGCCTTTGATTATATCTCTCCTTCTAATTTGACAAAAATTCTGCACTTATCCATTTTAATGAATCACATTTGCCCTCAGAACACCTTTTCTACCTTTTTATATTACCTTTAGTACATATAAAATATGGTAGTTGGAGTTTAAACTGACTTAAAAAAACCTTAAAACACAAGCAGGTGGAGAAATAATTATGGTACCTAAATTACTGTATCAATTTGCTTCATAAAAGTTCTGTCTCTTCAACTTTACTTAAAATGATTCGGTGATGATTGGGAAGATGGAGAACAAAGGTTGATGGAGGAAATTAACAGCCCTTTGAACATATACTAAACAATAGCCTGCTGGATATTTGAATCAAGCAGAAAAGCTTGCTAAGTGAAGAGGCTGCTGTCTGCCTGGCTGGACAAGTGGACTTTCTTCATATTTCTAGATTTGCCTGCTTAGTTGAAAACACTTATTTGCTTTGATCACACACACACACACACACACACACACACACATACACACACGAATCAGCTCTTTATACTACCAGATACAACTAATTAAATTTGTCACATTTTAAAATAGCATAATAAATTGACCAGTGTTTACCTATATGGCTGAAGGATGCGTGTATGCATTTTTAATAAGAAAGGTGAGCCAGTCAATGACACCAAATATCTGTGTGACCTTAAATAAAGCACTTAACTTTTCTGAAAGCTGGATCTCTACTCCCAATTTAAATTTATAAAATAAATGTCTGGCATATTAATATAAATGAAAATGGTAGAGTTTAATTTTTATATTAAAAAAGTATAAATTTTGCCCATTAAAAAGATTTAAAATGTTTTAATAATAAGCATTTCACTCATTCCACTCAGCTCTGATATTACCACACTACTCTCTCCATGACTGTATTATTAAATATTTGATAAAGTGAAAAGTTAAAATGTTAGTCATTCAGTCATGTCCAACTCTTTGAGACCCCTGGACTGTGTAACTCACCAGGCTCCTCTATCCATGGAGTTCTCCAGGCAATTCTTGAGTGGATAGCCATTCCCTTCTCCAGGAGATCTTCTCAACCCAGGGATTAAACCCAGGTCTCCTGCACTGCAGGCAAGTTCTCTACCATCTGAGCCACCAGGGAAGCCCACCATATATGTGATAGGTGCCTAACAAATGAGGATCCTAATAGTACCACCTGTGATTATTGAAAGCGTACCAAATGCCCAACATTGTGCTAATAGCTACAGGTAAATTAAAAATAAGTCAGAAAATGCCTGAAAAAGGTGACTTGTGTAATTTATCATCTAAATCTATATGCTTCCAAGAAAGAAAGACGCATTATTGATCATTATATTAGAAAAACAAGAGTAAACTAAGATTGTCATGGGCAAACCAAGGCAAAAGGTCACCTGCATATGTAGTAAATATTTGCATATCAAGGAGAAAAATGGTTTAGGCTAGGCACAAGATCATGAAAATTACTTACTATAGTTGGGTAGAATCAGGCTGATGGTGGAAAGAAAATCAGATAAATTTTTATTGTAGATTTTCATTGGTTGCAATAAATGAATATAGTGTTTTGAAATCTGAAGTAACATTGAAACTTCTTTAAGGAAATGATTTAAAAAATTTTCTCCAATAATCGTAAGATGTAAGTAAATATTTCACTCCTCGGGTGAGTTAACTATTGTACAGATGTTCAAATAAATATTGCTCAAGGATGCACAGTAAGATAAAAACCTGAGGCCAAACTATGTGCAGCAACACTGGCTTCTGATTATATTTTCCAAGAGAAGATTTCTGGGTTCAGCATCATGGGAATTCATGCTTCTCCATGATAGACAGAGCTCTCCTGACAATTTAAATTTTCAGAATTGTGCCCTTAGGGGGTTCATAAATTAAGTGAGAAGAGCATTCCACACATCTATAACTAGAACAATCCTTTGTGACATTCATCTCATAAATATCATGCAACTGCTGTTCCCAGTTGGAGTACAACAATATCCAGTATATGAAAATGATAAATATTTTACCAGCTTCAAATTCAAAGTTTTCAGTGAACTTCATAGAAATATGACATTAAATATATTCAAATAAACATCAAATGAGAAAATTTATGTAAACTATATACTATTCCTACACTATGATTCATAGCGTCCTTATTGTCAGTGGAGGATTGGGACTGTGTAAAAGTGTAAATATATTGCACATTTGGTGGTGACACAGAATGTGTTTTTCCCCCTTTTTTAAAAAAATATTTGGACAATATATATAAAATTTGGAAGAAATTTTTGAAATAATATTTACCAAGACCTTACAATGTACTGTCGCTTTAGTCGTGTCTGATTCTTTGCAACTTCATAGACTGTAATCTGCCAGTCTCCTCTGTCCATGGGGCTCTCCAGGCAAGAATACTAGAGTGGGTTGACGTTTTCTTCCCCACCTTACAACGCAGATATGTAATAAAGTGGTCAACTGTTTCATCATATTATTAAGCATGTTTGCTTTATCTCACTGAAAAATAGAAATGTAATTCAATGACAGGTAAATCTCAAAGGTCATTTAAATTATCATTATTTTTTAAAGCTATATTTGAAATAACTTCTAAAAAACATGTATTAGTCATGTATAATCTAATGTTTCAGATTCTAAACACTGAAAAATTTAAGTCCTCTAGCTATGTATATAAAATAATAAGCCATATATGCAATACTAGACTTTCATTTATTCATTCAGTCATTTATGTTGTTAGTATTTATTATGTGCCAGGCATTTGGCCAAGCACTAGGACTTAGTAGTGGTAAATAAAATATATACTCTTTCTTTCTTCTAAAAGCTAAACTTTCATGAGAATTTAAATATTTAACAATTTATACATTTTGTGGAAAAAAAAAAAATGGGGGTGAGATTCTCAAGTGGTACTAGTGGTAAATAACCAGCCTGCCAATGCAGGAAACTTAAGAAATGTGGAATTTATGCCTGGGTCAGGAAGATCCCCCAGAGAAGGAAATGGCAAACCACTCCAGTATTGCCTGAAGGATCCCATGGATAGAGGAGCCTGGTGGGTTACAGTCCATGGGGTCATAAAGAGTCGGACACGATGAAAGTGACTTCACATGCACATGAAGAAAAAAAGTGCAAACTGTTAAAGGGATGTGTTACCATGAGTTTTCACTGAATGTGAGGAGTCATCGAAGATTTCAGAAGTTCCTTAGTTAATCAATCAGGATGTAGAGTGTGTGTGAAGAATATGACAGAAAAAATATCAAAAGCTTTTAAATGACATTTCACAGGAACTGAATAGATGTCAATGTAGGTCACACTACTTTGTTTTTCACTAATACAGATCTTCAAGGGTAGCAACTGGTTTAAGGGTGTCTTGCAGCAAAGGGATGTTTCTTGGTACTTTATTAGCATAAGAAGAACGCTATTTTTAACTATACTACATGGTTTCTGTATTCCTGGGGGTAAACTTCCCCCAAGACATCTTTTGTGTCATAGCTCTGAAGTAATAGAAGAAAAAAAATGAGGCATGAGTAGTGAGCAGTTTATGAACAAACTTGTAAGGGCTCAAAAGCTGGTGTATCATTTTTTGGAGGATAACTAGTTAGATACTACATTCAGTTCAGTTCAGTTCAGTTCAGTCACTCAGTCGTGTCTGACTCTTTGTGATCCCATGAATCACAGAAGCCAGGCCTACCTGTCCATCAGCAACTCCTGGAGTTTACCTAAGCTCATGTCCATCGAGTTGGTGATGCAATCCAGCCATCTCATCCTCTGTCGTCCCCTTCTCCTCCTGCCACCAATCCCTCCCAGCATCAGGGTCTTTTCCAATGAATCAATTCTTCGCATGAGATGGCTAAAGTATTGGAGTTTCAGCTTCAGCATCAGTCCTTCCAATGAACACCCAGGACTGATCTGCTTTAGGATGGACTGGTTGGATCTCCTTGA
>SJYC01151128.1:0-28263 GCA_006408675.1 Madoqua kirkii | reverse complement strand
ACACACACACACACACACACACTCTATACTAAGCACATGGTATGCAGAAGAAAAATAATAGATTTTCTTTTTTCTGTTAGGTTTTTGACAGTAGACAAGAAATGTATTTTTCTATTTTGTCCTGATCACTAGGAAGCTTACTAACTGTTGGGCTTTTGCCTTTTTTTATCTTTCTTTGTGTGTTTATGCGGGTGCGTGTATTTTTATTCCAATGTACCAAAAATAATTTTAGCACTTGGTTTGGTACAAACTTGCAAAATAAACATGTGAGAAATGTTTGTTGTTATAACAGATGCTCAGTTTTAAACATCCTTCATTAACGTATTTTATTTAAAGATGTTTTAAGACAGCTCACTTTTTTCCCTTTTGGCCATTGATATGATTAACTTAGGGTTATGCACACATTAAGTTTTTCTTATATTAGCTTTCCACTTCTTTCTTTTCTAAAGGTTTAGAAACTATGTCTATTACAAAATATTTTACAAACATTTTAACATCCTAAAGGACATTTTTATGTTATTACTACTACTATCTGACAATGAACTAGGTTTACATGTTTTGCTGAGGTACCATAGTTTCAGTTAATCTTAAGTAGAATGTATATGGTGGTTTCACTTTACTTCTTAAAGGGCTATATTGTACACAACAAAATTACCTCAGAGAATTGATGAGTAGCATTTAATTAGCAGATGACAAGCTGATCTTAAAGACTGCAGTATCTAAGTCTCAAAGACATAAAGATTCTTGAGGAAAAAAAAAAAACATAATAAGGAAAACAGTGGAATATTTATTTAGATTGTTTAAACACAAGGGCAAATGAAAGGGAGGTTATTGCCACTTGAAGTATTCATAAATAGTCATGGCTAAGAGCAGGTTACAGGTTTCATTTCCTGTGCTCAGCCCCCATCTTTTCTATCTTAGTCTGGGTTACCTAGAGAGCACAGCCTGAAGCAAAGATTTCAGCATGTCTATTTTACTAAAGAACAGAAGTAATAGGAAAACAATGAGTCAAAAAAGAGAGAGAGTAAACATAAGAATATGTTACTAAGCTGGTCTTCAAACTTATGAGATAAACCTCCAAAAGATAAACAAACTTTTCTCAAGACATTTATTTCTGGAATTTGAAATTTTAACTTTGGCTGTAATCTCTTAATGATTAAGTTTCACCTCCTGGACTGTGATTTAGCTTTCATTTCTGGGTTGCTTGCATGGAGGCCTGGAACAGACCAACAGTATCTCACTCATCAGGGAATAGAAGAGCTCTGAAATAGGAGATCAATGGTTTTCAGAACATCTATAAAATCAGCCACTGTTGGATTGTACCTCATGACTTCTCAGAATCTACACAGAATAGGTTATCAGAATAACAGCTTAGTCTGGAACAGTCAATGGTTCCAGAGATAATGAGGTTGAGATGATCTGCAATAACATTTAAGAAATATCTATCTGACTGACCAGTTCTCAAATCTACTAATTCTCACCCCAATATCCAGGTATTAATACAACATAGTACCTCCATAGATGTGACATATAAGTCCAGTTAGTCACAGAATCTCACTTAAGGACATTTCCTTTAAGTAAATTTATCTGTGAAGCATGCCTGACTTTATATTTATTCTACATCAGTTGTTCACAGGAAATACTACCAGAAGGCTAACCTTAACCCTGAGGGAGAAATGTGAATGAAACAGAGGTAAGATGATAGTAAAGGCAAGGGATTTCTGGCCATCAGTTCTTCTAATATTCTCATGATTTCTGCATCCGCTCAACTCAGATCCCATATACCAAGTCCATCATACAAGGGGTTACTACTTTACACACTCAGACTTACAACTGAGCCTGTCTAATAATACCCAAGTTAGGATAAATAGATGTTGTTACATAAGCATTTGGTGTGCAATAGTCAGGACACCTTGCTGTTATGGCCTAGTAATATATTAGGAATTAATGTTTTAAATGACACTTAATTTCTCAGTTGTAGAAACCTTGAACTTGTTCTATAGCATAGGAATCTACATTTTAATTTTCCTGCTGAGGATGTCAGTAATTCAATGTAACATCCTAAATATGCCAGATGCATTTAGCACTCTGACATTTCTGAGTCAAAGCAGGATGCACCAGACAGAGTCTTCATTCACTACAGAATACTTTCTCACTTGTAGCCCTACCAAAACCATCATTTTTCAGAGTCATAACAATATTCTATTTAAAAGAATAGAATGGGAAAGACTAGAGATCTCTTCAAGAAAGTTATACGAAGGGAATATTTCATACAAAGATGAGCACAATAAATGACAGAAACAGTATGGACCTCACAGAAGCAGAAGACATTATGAAGAGGTAGTGGGAATATACAGAAGAGCTGTACAGAAAAGATCTTAATGACCTGGAAGACCACGACAGTGTGGTCATTCATCTAGAGCCAGATGTCCTGGAGTGTAAAGTCAAGTTGGCCTTAGGAAGCATGACTACGAACAAAGCTAATGGAGATGATGGAATTTCAGCTGAGTTTCAAACCTAAAAGATGATGCTGTAAAAGTGCTTCATTCTATATGTTAATAAATTTAGAAAACTCAGCAGTTTCCACAAGACTGGAAAATGTCAGTTTTCATTCCAATCTCAAAGAAGGGCAATTCCAAAGAATGTTCAAACTATCAGAGAATTGCTTTCCTTTCACATGCTAGCAAGGTAATTCTCAAAATCCTTCCACCTAGGCTTCAACAGTACATGAACCAAGAACTTTCAGACGTACAACAAGCTAGATTTAGAAAAGGCAGAGGGACCAGAGAGCAAACTGACAACAATCACTGGATAATAGAAAAAAGCAAGAGAATGCTGGAAAAAACATCAATTTCTGCTTTATTGACTCTGTTAAACCTTTTGACTGTGTGAGTCATGACAACCTGTGGAAAACTTAGAGACAGGAATACCAGACCACCTTACCTGCTTCCTAAGAAACCTGTATTCAGGTCAAGAAACAATAGTTAGAATCAGACACGGAACAGATTCACTTCAAATTGGGAAAGGAGTATGTCAAGACTGTATATTGTTACCCTGATTATTTAACTTATCTGCAGAGTACATAATGTGAAATGCCAGGCCGGATGAAGGTCAAGCTGGAATTAAGATTATTGAAAGAAATATCAGCAACTTCAGATATGCAGATGGCACCATGGCTGGCTCCTGTTATAATCTTCAACAAGTTTTCTTTCAACCTCTGGCATTCTGGAGTCTTCCTAGGGCATATAGAACACTTGTTAGTTCCACATCATTGAGTTCAATTAGCTTGTACATCATTATAGTAGACCAGTATGATGTTCTGCAGAATGGCAAGAGAATCAGTTTTCTGCAGAGTGTATCATGAACATGAACATGAGTATTAACACACTCTTGGGGCAATCAGTGAGTGTATACCACTGCCCCTACTATGGACTTCCCTGGTGGCTCAGACAGTAAAACGTCTGTCTACAACGCAGGAGAACTGGGTTCGATCCCTGGGTCGGGAAGATCTCCTGGAGAAGGAAATGGCAATCCACTCCAGTACTATTGCCTGGAAAATCCCATGGACAGAGGAGCCTGGTAAGCTACAGTCCATGGGGTGATGATAAACTGCTTTTGCTTCTTCTTATTGTCAGAAAACAAGGAGAATGCAATTTCCAAACAAATTCCTGTGTGACAAGTGTATGGTATTGCATCAGTAAAAATATCACATCACAGTAGTTGCAGTTGGGGCTACATAATGGGTAAATCTAACATAGTCAGTCCATTAGTTCAGTTCATTTCAGTCACTCAGTTGTGGCCAATTCACTGTGACCCCATGAACTGCAGGATGCCAGGCTTCCCTTTCCATCACCAATTTTCGGAGCCCACCCAAACCCATGTCCATGAAGTCAGTGATGTCATCCAAGCATCTTATCCTCTGTTGTTTCCTTCTCCTGCCCTCAATCTTTCCCAGCATTAGGATCTTTTCCAATGAGTCAACTCTTCACATCAGGTGGCCAAAGTACTAGAGTTTCAGCTTCAATATCAGTCCTTCCAATGAACATCCAGGACTGATCTCCTTTAGGATGGATTGGTTGTATCTCCTTGTGGTCCAAGGGACTCTCAAGAGTCTTCTCACTCTTTGCAACCCCATAGATGATAGCCCACCACGCTCCCCGAGTCCCTGGAATTCTCCAGGCAAGAACACTGGAGTGGAGTGCCATTTTCTTTACCAATGCATGAAAGTGAAAAGTGAAAGTGAAGTCTCTCAGTCGTGTCCAACGTGACTCCATGGACTGCAGCTCATCAGGCTCCTCCATCCATGGCATTTTCCAGGCAAGAGTACTGGAGTGGGGCACCATCGGATGAGTTCAATTGTGCGGTAGTTTAAGCATTCTTTGACATTGCCTTTCTTTGAGATTTTAGTGAAAACTGACATTTTCCAGTCTTGTGGCCACTGCTGAGTTTTCCAAATTTGCTGGTGTATTGAGTGCAGCACTCATCATCTTTCAGGATTGGAAATGGCTCAACTGGAATTCCATCACCTCCACTAGCTTTGTTCATAGTGCTGCTTCCTAAGGCCCACTTAACTTCACATTCCAGTATGTCTGCCTCTAGGGGAGTGATCACACCATCATAATTATCTGGGTCATGAACATATTTTTTGTACAGTTCTTCTGTGTATTCTTGCCATATCTTCTTAGTATCTTCTGCTTCTGTTAGGTCCGTAACATTTCTGACCTTTTTTGAGCCCAGTTTGCATGAAATGTTCCCTTGGTATCTCTAATTTTTCATAATCATCCAAAGATAGGGATCATTTTTCTGTTGACTCTTTTTTTGTTGTTGTTGTTTTAGCAGCTCAGTAGGTGAATTAAATGGGGATATCACATAAACCAGTATCCCTGCATTGTTTCAGTATTTGATGGTGGTACTTATCACTGTAATTCCTCCTTCAATATAGCATAGTTTCTTATATATCCTCCAAGATACAGGAGGGTTTTTTCTTGGCTTTTTAAAAACTACAATGGCTTGTACTCCACAGAGCATAAATCCTTATGAGGATTCTTCCAGATTAGAATGCCACACTTAATTATCCACTTGGGGACCATAGAAATAACTGTAGAGTAGTTGTGCAGACATGTTGGAATCATTGAACCGTGAGACAATCAGACAACCTGAGCTCCTGATCCTCCACTCATGATATTTCAGTTTCTCTATCATCAATCCTTATCTAATATTCCTTAAAATATCTGTCATTCTTCTTGCCAAGTATTGTTTTCCTAATATTAAGCAAGTCCTTTCTGGAAAAAATATGGGGAATATTTACCTAACTTACTGGCAGAGATTTTACACAATCCATTCTGAAAGAGATGTAGACTTCCCTTCAATCAATGACTTCTAGGTCTGTGAATGACTTAAGTCTAGAGTTTTGTGAAGAATCCTAGTACTCCATTTTGATGGTTGATGTAAGACATCAGTTCACAAGATCTCATTTTATTTATTTCATTTATTATATAGTTCACATAACACACTATTCTGTTTATCATCTAACTTTCCTCAAGGATATCAAGATTTGTTTGCCATCATCACAGACACCTGTGTATCAAGACACCTTGATTTCAACTCTAGCAATATTACCTATTAGAGTAATTAAACCTATCTTTCTCTGATTATTAAACACTATCACTTATATTCTTCCATTCCAGCATCCTATTATTTCTACATGTCCTGAAAAGCACAGTTTCATGGCAATATTTCCCACTGTCCTTCAAACCCTACATGGATAGGTACCATCACATATCTTAAGGATGTTGGTTCCTTTTTCATACCCTGCCAGTACATTATTCCACATAGCTTCCATAAAGGAAATGGTCTCTGGGAGTACTTTAAGAAAGCACTTTGATAGTGTGTCCTTAAGTTGCACATCCAAGTGTATTCTAAACTTTGCCACTTCCTAAATATTCAAATATTTTGGCAGGGAAGTACCTCATTTTCTGTAGGTTATCATTGTGTCCAAGCTTTGAAGAATTATCTCCACAGATTATGAGGACTGACTCTACTTCTTGAGAGAATATTGACTTTCAATTTACAAGTGAGTGCTTCAAATTCAATAAATTTTCATTTATTATATTGTTTGCTTTGGTGCACTGCCCAGTTCTCCACTCAGGATTGAGGCATGATTTTTCCAGCTTTGGCAGTCTTGGTTGATTCCTCGCAGCTGCATCTGTTCCTGAGAGCTGCCCACGGCCACAGGGAGTTACCTCAAACAAATTCCTCTCCGTTGAGGGGTCAGCCCACATCAAATGAGTGGTCTGTGAAGCAATTCAAAGGTCTTTTCCCTTGATTCAACTCCAGACAACTTTGATGATCACTCAACTCCAGAGCAACACGTGGCACTTCTTTAACTACAACACAGCAGTTAGCTTCTCTCTTTACCCAGCCCTACTCTCTTCACCCTTTATAAGTGATGCTTCCCAGACTAGTCCTCAAAAAGTATCTTGCACGCAGATCTCCATCTCTGAGTCTGTTTTCCAGGGAAGTCAATCTAAGATGCCTGTCGAGCCTTATATTCTTTTACCCTGCTCTAACACTTTAGACACCCACTACATAATTATTCCCCAGTTCCTACTCTATAGCCATAAATGAGGTACTACAATTCCAATTTTTAATTAAATAACTTTCTTCAGGGGGAAATACTGAAATTTTATGCTTTGTAATAAGCCTAGAAAGAATAAATGTTGCTGGGACAGCTCCTGAGAAACACAAACAATACTGGGGGAGGGATTTGCCTCCATGAGATACCTGGTCTTGAAAAAAACACTCTCTTCTGTCACAGGAAAATAACTGCTTCTGCCTTATTCAGGGGGATACAGAGTTTAAGATGCTCAGTCAGTCCACACAAATGGCCCCAATCCAATTCTCAAAATTTTGCTCTTTTCAACCAAAGTCCTGAACTAAATAGATGAGATCTCTCAAGGCAACATATTCAGTCTCCTTTGTAGTTCTGTCACACTTGAAATTAAATCTGGGGACTGACTTTCTGCAGAGTCCCCTGTACTCAGAGATATTAAGAGTCTGCATAAATGAAGCAATGGAGGCCGTCTGGCTTTCACAGAGTGCCACAAGTTGGCAACTGGCTGTTCTAAGCCAATCATTTTCTCTTTCAAAGCTTCCAATATCATTAACAAAAGCCAGCCCAATCCACAGTCCCTATAATTATCGTTGTCCCCATGTCATATAAGCAATACAGCCACTGCACACCCTAAAGTCTTATCTTCCACCTGCACCTTATCCCAATTAACCACAAGGGAAAGCCTTAGTAATCGTGATGTCACGGCATTCCTGAGCTAATCACCAGTCCCTCTCAGCACTAGCAATGGGATTCTTATTGCTGTGAGAATGGTCAGTAATGCAGTTTTCAATTTATTTCCCTAAGTGTCCACTTTCTGGGGCCATTTCTGATACCAACTCTTTTAGACTAAGTTTCTTAGAACAGAGCCTGAAACAAAGGCTTATGTGTTGAGATTGTATTCAAGAGTATGATCCTAGGGAGCAAAGGTGAGAGCAAAGGGAAGTGAGACAGAGAAACAGGGAAAGCTGATACGTGGTGCACTCCCAAGCTGACCACTACATGACACTGTGTGATTGAATGTTTAATCTTATGGAAGTACCTCCCAAGAAGACTTCTCAATGACTGCTTCTCAGGACAGGTTATGCATGGCAGAGGACTGGAGAAGAACTTATTCTCTTCTTTCAGCTATTTCCTATTGGTCAAAAATTCACCTGCAAGGTTATAATCTCTTCTCATTACCAGGCTGCTTAGGTGTAGGCACCAAATGATCCCATAGCATCTTTTGCCTCAGTGTCAACAAGGACTTTGGGCAGAGGACACAAGCTCTGCATATGTCCCGTGAAGAAAGGAATGATGCTGCTGTAGTCATCTGAATTTGGTCAGAATTCACACAAAGGAGATCTCTGTGGTTATGGCCCAGGAAGTGAAAAGCCTATGGGATAGGAGAAGCAAAGAAGCTATGAAAGGAAACTTAAATGGCATACTGACTAGCTTTTCAACCTTTTAAAATTTACTTTGTCCCTTTGACTCAGTTGCTTCCTGTATAGCATGGAACTAATAATTGTATAACATTAACTGGTTGCTCCATGAGTTATAAGATATCTTATTTGTAAGCCTTTTCCCAGCTCTTGGACCAAATAGCAGTGTATTAATTGTTATTTTTATTTTCATGTAGGAAACTTTTTGTAATCTAAATGAAAACTTGAAATATTCTAGCTATTATTCAACCTCCTTATAAATCACCAAATATATAGAGTATCAGAAAAAAATGATTTTAGAGGTACCTGGGGTTTTTTATGTCATAAAGATGTGAGACAAATATCAGCAAAATATTGATCCTGAATATGGGTTCCTATTTTAATTTAAAAATAGAGATAACTAACTTAAAATATAACCAATATGAAAGAAGTTTTCTTCTCTTACCAGAGAAAGACAAAGCGACGCTTTTTATAGATGCAATTTAGACTAGGACAGTAAACTAGTATCCTTACAGACAGACGCTTTCAAGATTAAGACACCTATTCTTATGAATATTATAGTGCAGATAAGATGGTTTTGCCTTCTTGGTGTGTAGTATGTCTTATTTCTTCTATCAGTAACATAATTTACTTGTAAGAAACACTGTTCTATAGCTAGATTAAGTCATTTTAGAAAGATAACCATATTCTTGAACCAAGGTTGGTATGTTGATGCTAGTCTGGCCAATCCATGTATTCAGTTCCTTATGGTGATTGATTCAGGTAGGGTCACATAATCTGAGTCAGTCCAATAAGTATCAATCTAAAAATCTGTTAGAAACATTATTTATCAGGCTTATTAAAAACACAGATATGAGCCTGAAGATCTTGTGCATACCTTTGCTCTATGTTGGGAATTTCTGTCTGATTTATGCTAACAAAGGGAATGCAGGGTCCTATTTTGGTCCAAAGTGGGGGAAAAAACAACTGGGAGTGGGTGGTGAATTTGATAACAATTTTGGAGGCCTGGGTTCCAACCATACTTAAAGCTTTTATTTTTTATTCTTAGATCATCTGGTTAAAACTATTAATACCACTTTTACTACTCTGATTTAGTCTTATGTTACAATCAGATGTATATCAGTTCATTTTTTGTATATTTTGCTTCATTAGTTTTAATAAATGTACTATAGTTAAATAAGATATTAATAGTAGAGGGCTTTGAATGTGGAGTATATAGAACTCCTTGTACTATCTTTGCAACTTTTCTATAAACCTAAAACTAATACCATATGTAATAAAACTCTGCTTCTCTGTGCCACACTGCACAAGGTAAATAGATTCTCTTGCTAATAAACCTGTGCCTAAGAAGCTCAAGGACATTGCATCTCTAATATTCACATTTGGGAAACTTCTCCTCCCTGAATATATAGATAGAAAATCTTTAGAACAGAAGTTCATATAGTCAGTTTTGAGTGAAAACTTTTCAATGAAGATAAAAAGAGAAAGCTTTTCAATCAATCATTCAGATCTGTGACTGGAAAACAGTGATCAACATTATACCTTGCTTTTCTGTTCATTTTAATATCTGTTCTATTTGAACTATAAGATACTAAAATTAGAAGTAGGTTCCTTATTTTTATTTTCTTTATCAATCTTGTTTCAATCAGGATATATAAACATAAATCTGGAGAAAATCATAATTCAAAAACATACATGCACCCCAGTGGTCATTTTGGAACTATTTATAGTAGCAAAGATAGAGAAGCAATCTAAACATCCATCAGCAAATGAATGGATAACGAAGATGTGGTGTGTTTGTAGAATGGAATATTACTGAGCTATAAAAAATAATGAAATATGTCATTTGCAGCAACATAGAAGAAGCTAGAGATTATTATACTAAGTGAAGTAAGTTAGAAAAGACAAATATCATATGACATCACTTATATGTATAATCTTTAAAAAAAAAGGACAAATGAAACTATATATAAAACAGAAACAGACCCACAGACATAAAAAACAAACTTATGGTTACCAAGGAGTAAAGTGCAGAGCAGGGGAGAATAAATTAAGAGTTTGGAATTAGCAGATACAAACTACTAATAGATAAACAACAAGGTCCTACTGTATAGCATAGGAAAAGATAGTAAACTGATATTCTAAATAAAAGGTTATTTTCTTTTGTAAGTTTGCTTCATTATTACTCTGTTTTATCCGTTTTTTACTCCCCGTAGTAAAGAAAGACACATAAGATATAAGAATGTTGAATGGCTTCCAATCAGTTATAGGTTTGTTTGTTTTCATTTAACCCAAAAACCTTTGAAAACAGTTTGATTCTGGCAGACTAGATAAATTCTCAAAAATTCACATTTTCTTAAAAAATCATTAACTGTTGAGCTTTCACAGTGTAAGGCGTACTTTTCACCCAGGTGCTCATGCAAATGTACCTCTTTTTGCAATATATCATCCTCTTCAAAAATATCATACGCATGCTCTAAAAGCTGAATCACAGGCCCTGAATTACAACAGCTCTCAAGGCTTCAATTATTCTTCTGATTTTTTTCAGAACCTGACATCATGGCTGAAAATAATTCTTTAAAATGGAGTTCCTCTGCCTCTTCTGCAACTTTCCCATGAAATATCACATCTCAATATTTTTGATGAAGTTTAAATTCTGACACTGAATCTGGTATTGGGAGATCTTCACAGCTCTCTTTAGAGCCCAGATTTAAGGTCTGAGTCATCATTTGTACCAGTCACTCATTTCCTTTGTATGGCCACTCATCTGAAACCAACAGGGCCAGAGGAACCACAAGAGGAAGGTCACCCCGGTCCTACTCCATGCTTGTCTTCTGACTGCATCGTTGTTCAGGAAAGGAAACTCACACTTCTCTGAGGAGCTTTCCTCACTGAAGGGCTTGAGGGCAAAATCTTGTCTTGGGACTGGCTTTAGTTGCCTTCCCTATCTTGCGGATAACGGTTGGTCCTTTAATGATGTCTCACTGCTCCTGGAACTACTCACAGATCCAGTGACCACTCTGTTTTGGCTTTCAGCATCTTTTTGTGTTGATGTGACATCCGATTTCCCAACTGTGGGAAGAAAAGGCAAAAGATGAGGAGGGTCTCTTGGAACTCTCTTTTCCCCACTGGGCTCAATGAGTTCTCTTCCCTTATGCATCTACTGTCAAGACAGGGAAGCTTCAGACCTAGAGCTGTATGGCTGTAAACCTGGGTGGATTCTACCCTGTTTTCCTATAACACGTTCACCAGCAACTTGATTCTAGTCCTTTGGTAAATCTCAGTCTTTGTTTAGGGGCTGCAGAGGCTTCACTGGTTCATTCATTACTCCAGTGACATACTCAGAGGATCATGTGGGAATTCAGGTTTCAGGTTGAACACTGGATTTAGTGCTATTATTCAGACTGTCCTTCACCTGAGAAATGTTACATTTACCTTCTAGACGTATCTGACTGTCTTGGTTGATTCTTTTGAACTAGCTATCATCCATTGAGTTTCACCTTTCTTTAAGTGAGATGTTAATATTCACCCTAAGATCACAGCTAGTGATTCTGCAGTCCTGCTTATGTCTGGTTTGTAGTCATGGCATTTCAGACTCATAGGTGTCTCAAGGAGCCAATGACCCTGGGTTTCTCTTGGGACAAACATTTGTTTTCATCCATTACATATGTCTTGGAGCTCTCAGAAGAGTGATTGAGAGTGAACTACTTTATGACTTAATTCAATCTTTCCAGAAAGCACTGTAGCTATGAGCTTGAATTTAAAGTCACCATCTTTAATGTTATTATTTTTTTTCCTTTGTGGCCTCCAAAAACAAGGATATTTGGTGCTTTATATAAGGCTGTCTCAGGGATGCTCCTCACAAAAGGTCTTTTTTTCAAGTTTTTTGCTCAGCATGGTTCTTATCAATTCTATCAACTCTGCATCTGTGGCAGCTTCTTCAATAATTCAATAAATCAAAGAATTCATGTCTTTTGCATTGAAAGCATGTTTCCACAATTGCCATTTCATAAACACAGCATCTCATAGCCCAAATATCAGACTTCTAGTTTCAGGGTTTGTTTGAGAACAATTCAGGCCTCATATACGTGCCAATAAGTGTTTCAGCCATGGCACAGTGGTTCTCAAGCACTCAGGAAATCCCTAATTTACCCTCTTTGATGATGTTTTGCTCTTGTTAGGAAGACATTTTGATCTTGCAGAGCTTGATGAAGGAAGTATTTTTCATGTAAATATTGCAGGGCCATGAGAATCTGAACAAACCACTCTACCACCAAAAAGTGAAAGTGAAAGTGTTTGTCACTCAATCATGTCTAACTCTTTGTGACCCCATGGACTACAGCCCACCAGGCTCCTCTGTCCATGGAATTCTCCAGGCAAGAATACTGGAGTGGGTTGCCATTCCCTTCTCCAGGGGCTCTTTCGGACCCAGGGATCAAACCTGGGTCTACTGCATTGCAGGCAGATTCTTTACCATCTGAGCCACCAGGGAAGCCCACCACAAAACTCTCAGGCAGAAGCTTCCCCTTCTGCTCTTAGAGTTTTCGGTACAGAGCACCTCCTTTGCAGAAGCCCATGAAGATGCTCAACAGATGGTCCCCTCCCTCCCATGGCTCTTTATAGGTGACAGCATTGGATCCTTCAGCTGAGATAAGAGCTTAGCTTTCTCTGCAGCAACTTGATGCTCTCAGCTGAGGCATTTTGGAGCTTCAGCTTTTTGATGACATAATGCCATTCCTGCTGGTCTGTCACAGTCACCTCCCCATACTGATCCCACCCACAGTCAGGACACTGAGGTGCCAGAGACCATATGGTGTTAGTGGTGGCTGAGGAGGCCTGGCCTGGGTGCCAGGCTCGAGGCCCAACCCACTGCATCATTGCTGCTATTGGCTATCTTATACGCTTTATGAAGAAAAGTCTATTGTACAACATTTATTTGGTTACTGTTTACTGAGTCTTAAACTTACATTCTATCTAGAATGATTTCTTTTTTAAGATACTCATGAGTTTCAATACAAGGACAGAACATACTGAATTGGAAGTTTTATATTATTCTATAGTGATAAAAGCAACAGGAGAAATAAATGATATATATCCAGTGATACTTCTTTTTCCTGTTAAAGACATTAAGTAGTAGTTGATAAATTATTTTTATAAATCAAAACAAAATGTTAGGCTATAGGCTTAAAAACCAGGCATTGCTATGAGAGAAAACGTTGTCTTTCCAATTTCCCATTGAACATATTATTGTCTAGACTTGAGTACTTAGATGACAGAGTTTGATTTAGTAGATGTCCGAGGAAGACAAGTGGGAAAAATAAATGAAAATCCCACCACTTCCAATTTCGTTGAAATTTATGAGAGAATGGTAGACAAGTAAGGAGACTGAAGAAGTTTATATGATAGCCACTTACTCTAATTTTCCAGTCCTGGCATTGTAAAGCACATAGGTTGGAACAGCAAGGTTAAATATGGTGTGAGGTCAACTCTGTAGGTCAAATTTCCCAGCCACCCACGTGGGAGGTGGAGAGCAGCCTCCTGAAGAGAGTATCTCTGAGCTAGCTTTGGAGGGCTTGGTGTAGCTGGGAGGTTGTCAGGCAAAGAGAAGATCTAACCTATATTTCCAAATACTTCTCTGTTCCTGAATATCACTGGCATGTGTGCGTGCTCTTGACTCAGTCATGTCTGACTCTTTGCAACCCCTGGACTGTAGCATGCAAGGCTCCTCTGTCCATGGGATTGTCCAGGCAAGAATATTGGAGTGGGTTTCCATGCCCTCCGCCAGGTGATCTTTCCAACCCAGGGATGGAACCTGTGTCTCTTGTGGCTTTTGCATTGCAGGCAGATTATTTACCAACTGCACCACCTAAAGAGAGCATGGTGCTGCTTCTACAGATAATCGAAAGGCAATACGGCCTCCTGTGGTTGAGGGTAAAGGGATACCTAAGTAGATTCTGCCATCAGACTATGGGCAAGATGAGAGAAGCAGTAGAAATTCAAAAGGTCAATTCAACTGGAAAGGTTCCAAGACACAAGAAAATAAGACAGAATAAGAAATGTCTGTGGCAGAAATCAGCAGCCATTGCCAACTCAATTAGGCAAAACAACAGCTTAGATCAATAATACATTAGCATAACAACCAGGGCATATATAAATTAGCAGAAGAAGACCCTTTTCCCAGTGTTACAAGATCTTGCCATATTCTATGCTTCTACTGCTCTGCACCCAGATGACATCTTAGAGAACATAAGAGAACAATGATGAATTTGCATCATCCAAGAAGACACATTTTGCAATGTAAAAATAAATAAATAAATAATGATTGGATTGTACTGAGATTAGCAAAGAAAAGTAAGCTTTACTTTCTTTTCCTGCTGCTACCTAGCCATTGGAGAGTAGTAAGAAGGATGAGGATGTTACAGAAAAAACCTATATATGAACATTTTACTCCCTTCACACATTCCTTCAGTATGTGTGCAGCCTTTTGCAACTTTGCAAAACAGTTGCTTTTTGACTTCTCAGTTTCAGACCATTTTATCTTCAGTTTATCTAAGCTTCTCTCCATCCCATTTTGTAGTCAATTTCTAGATGCAAACTCCAAATTCTAATGGAATTTTTACAGTGGTTCTAAACTTTCCTTATGATTGTTACATTGCAGATGACTTGAAACAGCCTCCAATAGTCATCGTCTTAGATTCTGTCACTATTGCTGCTATATCATACTAGTTCTATCATGCTTGAGCTGAATCTTAGTTTTAGAAATTTGCTTTCTGACAAAATTTCCTCAAAATTATTCTTGTAACTTGACTTTTTCTTTTTTTCCCAGCAATTTTCTGCCACATTTATAATTGCTGGACTCTAAGACACATTCAATACTCTGATGTGTGTCCCATTGCTTGACTTCCTTTCAGTCAACTTTTGGTCTTTATAAAACATGTATAATATCATATGAGAAACCAACCGCCAGTCTAGGTTGGATGCAGCATACAGGATGCTTGGGGCTGGTGCCCTGGGATAACCCAGAGAGATGGTATGGGGAGGGCGGTGGGAGAGGGGTTCAGGAGTGGGAACTTATGTATGCCCGTGGCGGATTCATGTTGATGTATGGCAAAACCAATACAGTATGGTAAAGTAAAAAAAAAAAAAAGTAAAAATAATAATAATAAAAATAATAAATAAAACTGGCATTCCTGAGACTCACGTGTGTGTGTGATCATTCTAAAATCATTTCCCTGCATCTAAAGAGGCATAGATGGAAGATACACAAAATTAACTCAAAAAATGGGTATTAATTACTAGGACACACATACAGAGCCAACAACACAGATTCTACATGCAGGGGTCAATTAACTAATGATTAAGGACACTCACAAGGTCTGAAAAGAGCCACATCTTCTGATTTCCCTTAGGTCAAAAGCTATCGTCCCCACCTCCTTGTTGTCATAGCATCTTAATTCCACCTAAACTATACGCTTGCTTCATTCTTCTGCCATTACTGCTAGTGATTTGTCTTCTCAATAGTCCTATGTTTTATTCATCATTCTCCAGCATATTTTCTAGTATACTACTCTGCAAGATATTGATACTAAGCACTGTTGACTCAAATCATCACTCATTTTATTCTTAATGTGAGAAAAGAGGTTTATCCTAATTCTACCTCCAATATACACATGCACTGTAGGCAAGATCTTTCTGTATTAACGTTTTTTAAAAAGACCACATTACCTGTGTGAATAGGAGAAAGGACAAAGCAAAAATATATGTACAAGGAATCTACTCAGATAGGAAAAAGAAGAGAGAGAGATCTGTTTTCGTTTCCTGAAGTTCAGGCTGAGTCAAGTATGTGACTATATAGCCTCTTGTGAGAGGCACCATATGGGCAATAGAGGACCCTTGGATGTCTAACGCCAGGTACTTTAGTATATCTTTGAAATGAAAGGTAAGGCAGACTTAAAACCTTTACCTTTATGGGAAAGAGGTAGTGAACAAACACTTATTGTGATGCTTCAATGTGCCATGTCTGTGAAGGGCAGGCCATGTATATATATTTTTTTCCTTAGAGAGACATAACTGTCCCTATACCAATTGAAATATCAATATATTTTACTGAATTAACCAGTTAAGTAGCTACTTGAGAATTTATTTATTTCCACCATGGCAGTGGTTTTGCAATAGTGTCTGAGGTGTTTGATTTACAGCCCTGAGCTCAGCTGATTCTAAATATTTTCCAGTAATTTATCCCTGTGGTCCATATCTCACTCCAGTTCTCCCCAGTGTTCAAATTAAGAGTCTCCAATTGCCCTTTCTCTCAAATATGTATTTTTTAAAGGTCTTCATCTTTCTGATTTCTGATTGATGTTGGTAATCTACTGTGCCTCTGAAATAGCTTTTTCCATTGTACAGATCTCTTTACAAACTAAACCTCTTCTCAGCATTTCTCCCTTTATCTCCTTGAAAGCCAAATTAACCAAATAGCAATGCTAATTAAAACTTCTAAGATAGACAATCTGTACAGGTTTTACAAGGAAGCATACAGCATCAGGTATTATGACTCCAGGTGTATGGCATTTCATTCTGTGGCAAGTCGGTGTCCTTTTAAAAGCTTCCAAGGCACCAGGCACTGTACTGCAAACTGGAATGGCTCCTAAAGACATAAACGCAGCCATGCGAGAGAGAGTTCACAACCTGAAAAGAGATTCAACTATGACTGAGTACAGATGACAAGGCTGGAGGAATAACCCATCGGGGTGCAGTGGGTGCTGTACTGGGCCACTCAGAAACTCCTTCGAGTCTGTGATCTCCATCATCCCTGATCCTGGGCTGCTACAGTTCTGTGTCTATCCTTCTTCAGGAATTATCTTAGGCCAAAGAGGTCTGCTCTGCCCAAGATTATGCTTCTTCCTCAGGGAAAACCTTTATTGAATACTGCTGTGTGATCTTCTCACTCAGTTAGATTGGCTAAGGGTTCTTTTCATCTGTACCACGTTTCAACCTCTCCTCTTAACAATACTGCTTTCTCCATCTCTGACATGCAGCACTGCTGAAAACTGCCCCAATAAGCCTCGTACAGAAAGATATCCATCCTAGAGTCACAAAGAATCCAATTTAAAATGTGGTTGAATCAGGGAAAGTCTACAAGAAGTTTTGAGGGTAGTCCAAACAAATACAAACGACAAGACTTGGTATTGTGTTTAGGGGATACTTACAGCAAGGATACACAGTGTGTTTGTGTATAATGGATGAATTAAAGCTTGAAGTAAAGTGGGAGGTAGTGTGGGGAGTGTCTGGCACTGAGCATCAAAGTGTGGGAAAATGCTGGTGGTAAAGAGCCACTGAAGCCTTGCTAAACAGTGAGCAGAAGCTTTAAATCAGAGAAGTGACGAGAACTTAACTTCTCTATGAAGATAACTGCAACAACCACGTGGAGAAAGGACTGAAGGTGGAAGGATCTGATACTGCAAAAAACAAAAACTGAAAGAATGGTCATTATACTCAGATATCTAGAGGGACATCTGTAGGATTAAAGACTTTTAAAGTAAAAATAATTAAGAGAGGGTTGGCACCAAAACAACTTTAGGAATCTCGGGTGGTAATATTGGAGGGATCATTGACAAAGGTGAAAAATACAGAAAGAAGTAAAGTGAATTGTACTATATCCTTCCATAATTATCTCTACAAACCTTATCACCCAATGTTAAAAATAGAAGAATAAAATTCAGGGAATCACCAAATGAAATAAAACAATTTATATGAAGATCTTAGAGCAATGCCTGGCACAGTGAACACTACTTTTATTAGTTTGATAATTGGGTAGCTCTTCACTCTTGATTTAGGGATGGTCAAATATACCATATACTGTGATTATCTCATCTCTCCTGAAGATGTTTAAAAACATATTGCAAATTTCATACAATCCTTGACATATTTTGTAAACTAGCACCCAAACAAAAATCTCAAAAGCAATATTACATTTTATTTTTAAACCATTGTTACCTCTTCTTTCCACAGGCTTGTACCATGCTTGTGAAATCAATAGCAGGAAGCAAGTATTTCAGAATGCAGGCAGTCAAGGACAGCCTTTAATTCTGCTCTGCAAAGTGTTTCTTACTCTAGAGGCCCTCAAACATGAAACAATGTCTTTGCTATTCCTAGGCCTAAAATATTTTAAATATCATCATCAAACTTGGGTCTCTAATTACAGTGTTTCTTTTTAATAATAATAGCCATTTTTCACCAGCTGCCCCCTGTATGCCCAGCACTAACTGAAAGAACTTTATGAACATTATCTCTAATCTTATTAGTAATCCTACAGGATTTTTATTCATGTCTTCAGTTTCCACCTCATGCTTTGGGATGTTGAATAATTGGTTTGAGGTCAACACAGACCTCAGGCTGCAGAGCATGCTTTCACCTGGGATTCTGTGCCTTTATAACTGAATAGCTAAGTCAGTCCTGAAAATGATCCTGTCGCTCCAACGTGCAGGACAAATGGGACTGATGTATTTGCTTGCTAACTCACTGGATTGCTTTCAGGTTTCATAAGAACACCAGTGTAAAGGAAGTGAGAGGTAGAAATGTGGCAATTATCAGGTTTATACAAAAGGTTTAGCCTGCTGAAGGACATCAAGCATAGTTGGTATTGTAACTACTTATATTTCTTTGTGTAGACCAAGAAAAGGAGAGTTCGGATTTGGTATCAGTGGAATCCAAAAGGAACAAGGCAGAATGAGGAAAGAAAGGAAAAAAAAAAATCATCAACAATATGTATATAATTCATTCTGTATCTGTGTGTGTGTTTGTGTTTAGTCAAAGCATTCTATACTTTCTCTTCATTTCATCTCGTATTTTCAGCAGTCTCTTCTCCCACATTCAGAAGACTGGGTTAGACTTAGTACAATTGTTTAAATTTGGCTATTACTGCTATATCTGTCATTTAACTGTTAATAAAAGGATAGTTGCACAAATTTTCTGTTGGGCCTTTTGCCTCTCTTCTTATATAATTGTCTTCCAAGTATGACAACAGTGGCTAGGATGAGCAAGAAATGTACTTTGAGTGTCAGATTCCAACTCAAGGTAGTTTTATTAAATTTATCAATTTTCATGACATTTTACAGGTTTGGGAGAGAAAGATGACTGTTAAAGATAGGCAGAAAATAGTATCACGATTTTGTGAGATGCAATACAAATGTATAAATATCTATTAAGTGCACTAACAGTAATTTTCATTTTATCAGAATACCAGTAATCGAAAGTCTTTGTCAGATAGATGAAAATCAATAGATATAGAATAAAATGGAATGATATATACTTAGTATGTCTTTGTTACATATGGCACTTATAATAGCAGAAAAATATATTTCAGAGGATGAGCAAAAGTAGAAATAACTACCAATAACAATTCTATAAGATATAGCCAGGATGATCACTTTCTGATATATTCTTTAAGACTTGCTTTCCACTAAAACCATATAAACAACCACAAAAAATTTTTTTAAACCTTAAGAAGAGATTATGTGATTTTGGGGTCAATAAGGAAATACTCATTTTTACCAGGTACGTTTCTTATTTTTATCACTTCCATACCTCACTCTTGTTTATGTTAACTTGCAAAAGTTCAAATGCTGGATGGCTTTGAAATCAATCATGCCAACTTAAATTGCATTCAACAGCTGAATATTACCTCTTGCTCAATTATAAAACTCAAAGAGACCCTATGATTATCATTATTATTGATTTTATAATGAAAATTAAACAGATTTTTTAATCAAAAAAATTAAAGATATAAGAAACATAGGGAAAACCACTCTGTCAGTTACATTCCATGAATTTTAGTCTAACTTGAGAAGTATGTTAATGACATTCTTTTATTTACAACTTACAGAATAAAGTGGATTTTGTTGCTAAGGAGTTCAAAATGACAGTCGCCTTTCTAATCCATTAGCAAAATGTAAAATGCTATGCTGAATGTCACTATTGCCCTCTTAGACTGTGCTAAGTATGGTTTTAATATTGATTCTTACACATGTCTTATACATTCCCCAGCGTTCAGTACTTTTGATGGCAAGTTGTACTACAAATCACTCATTCTTCATCCTGATCTTTAGATATACATTTTTAATACATTTTTATTATACTACCTGTCTTCCTTTATTCAAGATTATGAATACATTTTACATATTGGAAAAGATAGCTTTATTAGAATAATGTGCTGGAAGAAATAGTAAGAATGCAGAGAGAAAAGGTTAGGAATAGTAGCTATCTTATTCAGTTACTTTAGGACTGAACCCTTTTATTTTAACCTTGAGGCTTCCTTGGTGGCTCAGATGGTAAAGAATCTGCCTGCAGTGCAGGAGACCTAAGTTCGATTCCGCATCTGGAAGATACCTTGGAGAACAGAATGGCAACCCACTCCAGTATTCTTGCCTGGAGAATCCCATGGGCAGAGGTGCCTGGTGGGCTGTAGTCCATGGGGTCGCAGAGTCAGACATAACTGAGCGACTAATACAGAATGTCCTATAGAGCAAGTATTTTTTTTAATATAAATTTATTTATTTTAACTGGAGGCTAATTACTTTACAATATTGTGTTGGTTTTCCCATAGGGCTTCCCTGGTGGCTCAGAGGTTAAAGCGTCTGCCCGCAATGCGGGAGACCTGGGTTTAGATCCCTGCGTCGGGAAGTTCCACTGAAGAAGAAAATGGCAGCCCACTCTAGTATTCTTGCCTGGAGAATACCAAGGACGGAGGAGCCTGGTGGGCCCCAGTTCACGGGGTTGCAAAGAGTCAGACATGACTGAGCGACTTCACTTTCTTTCACTTTTTTGCCATACATCAACATGAATCCGCCACGGGTATACACGTGTTCCCCATCTTGAACCCCCCCTCCTACCTCCTTCCCCATACCATCCCTCTGGGTCACCCCAGTGCACCAGCCCCAAGCGTCTTGTATCATGCATTGAGCCTGCAAGTATTTTTTTTTTTTAATAGTAATCAGTTCAGTTCAGTAGCTCAGTCCTATCTGACTCCTTGCATTCCCATGGACTGCAGCACACCAGTCTTCCCTGCCCATTATCAACTCCTGGAGATTACTCAAAACTCATGTCCATTGAGTCAGTGATGCCATCCAACCATCTCATCCTCTGCAGTCCCCTTCTCCTCCAACCTTCAATCATTCCCAGCATCAGGGTCTTTCCAAATGAGTCAGTGCTTCACATCAGGCAGCCAAAGTATTGGCGTTTCAGCTTCAGCATCAGTCCTTTCAATGAATATTCAGGACTGATTTCCTTTAGGATGGACAGCTTGGATCTCTTTGCAGTCCAAGGGACTCAAGAGTCTTCTCCAACACCACAGTTCAAAAGCATCAATTCTTCGGTGCTCAGCTTTCTTTTTAGTCCAACACAAGAGAATACTGTATACATGGACATCACCAAATGGTCAATGCCCAAATCAGATTGATTATATTCTTTGCAGCCAAAGATGGAGAAGCCCTATACAGTCAGCAAAAACAAGACCAGGAGATGACTGTGGCACAGATCATGAACTCCTTATTGCCAAATTCAGACTTAAGTTGAAGAAAGTAGGAAAAACCACTAGACCATTCAGGTATGACCTAAAACAAATCCCTTATGATTATACAGTGGAAGTGACAAATAGATTCAAGGCATTAGATCTGAAAGACAGAGTCCTTGAAGAATTATGGACAGAGGTTCATGACATTGTACTAAGGCAGTGATCAAGACCATCCCCAAGAAAAAGAAATGCAAAAAGTCAAAATGGTGATCTCAGGAGGCCTTACACATAGCTGAGAAAAGATGAGAGGCTAAAGGCAAAGGAGGAAAGGAAAGATATACTCATTTGAATGCAGAGTTCTGAAGAACAGCAAGGAGAGATAAGAAAGCCTTCCTCAGTGATCAATGCAAAGAAATGGAGGAAAACAACAGAATGGGAAAGACTAGAGATCTCTTCAAGAAAATGAGAGATACCAAGGAAATATTTCATGCAAAGATGGGCTCGATAAAGGACAGAAATGGTCTGGACCTAACAGAAGCAGAAGATATTAAGAAAAGGTGGCAAGAATACACAGAAGAACTATACAAAAAAGATCTTCAAGACCCAGATAATCATGATGGTGTGATCACTCACCTGGGGCCAAACATCCTGGAATGTGAAGTCAAGTGGGTCTTAGCAAGCATCACTATTAACAAAGCTAGTGGAGGTGATGGAATTCCAGTTGAGCTGTTTCAAATCCTAAAAGATGATGCTGTAAAAAATAATAATAATAATAATAATAGGAAGAGGAAAATGCCTAACCTAAAGCATAATCTATTAATCTAATAAAATGATTTTAGAAAAAATAAAAAATATTTTAAATTTGTACAGCAATTTAGTTTCAAACTACTTTTGCATACATTGTTTCATTTGATCTTTAGAACCACTTGGTGTTATAGAAAGAGTGGTTATTATTTTCTCTATTATCCAAAAGCATTCAATGACCAGTAACATGAGAAATTATGTGACTTGCTCAAGGTTGTAAGGCCAGTAAATAATAGGGTCAAGATGTGGAATAATATTCTGATTCTTGATCCAGTGATTTTACCTTATACTCTACTAATGACATCTTCTGTTTAAAATAAGTACAAAAATTATAAAAGAATCCATGAGCCAGGTAATTTATCTTGCCCCTCTTCTCTCATTTTTTTAATATTCTGTAGGAAAAGTCCTAATAAGAGTGCTTAGCATTCATGAGAACCCCTTCAGTGTTTTTAAATAAATGGAAAAATAAAGTAAGAAATCAATCTACGCTTTTGAATATAGTGCCTGAAGAATGTTTGATTTCTGGTCACTCCCATGAATGCTGTGAAACTAGCTAATTTTCACTTTTCACTCTTAGTCACAGTGTTTTATTTACGTGTAAACTGTGAGTAGATAAATTATCATTTCAATATTATTGCATACTAATTATCACTTGCATATTATTGTTTATAATAAATAGTGCATAATGGGTGAAAGAAGGGCTTCTCTAGTGGCTCAGATGGTAAAGAATCTGCCTCTAATGCGGAAGACCTGGGTTCAATCTCTGGTTCAATCTTTGTAATAAATGGTGCATAATGAATATTCAATCAAAATAATATAGTTACCACAAACTGATGCCAAAGCATTTTACTTTTCTTCTTGATTTTAGTTCTTCTAATATCTTAGAAATAATGGTAGTGGTAGTTTAGTCGCTAAGTCATGACTGACTCTTGCTACCCCATGTACTGTAGCCTGCCAGGCTCCTTTGTCCATGGGATTCTCTAGCAAGAATACTGAGTGGGTTGCTATTTAATAGCCACAGGCAATTATGGTCATTTAAATTTTGATGCTTTCCTTATAGCTCAGTTGGTAAAGAATCCACTTGCAATGCAGGAGACCTCTGTTTGATTTCTGAGTTAGGAAGATACCCTGGAGAAGGGAAAGGCTATCCACTCCAATATTCTAGCCTGGAGAGTTCCATGGACTGTATAGTCCATGGGGTCACAAAGAGTTGGACACCACTGAGTGATTTCACTTTTACTTTTCAAATTTGGATTAGAGGAAAATTTGGTCAATTGTTCTTACAATTTTCCTTTGGAGACTATGAACCCTCATTAGGATGACCCATGAATCATAGGTGTGTGTGCTCAGTCGCTAAATTGTGTCCAACTCCTTGCAAACCCATGAATTGTAGCCCGTCAGGCTCCTTGCAGCCCCTGGGATTTCCCAGGCAAGAATATTAGAGTGTGTTGCCATTTTCTTCTTCAGGGAATGTTCCCAACCCAGGGACTGAACTCACATCTCTTGCATCTCTGGAGGTGGCATTTACCACTCACTTTACCACTGAGCCACATGGGAAGCCCCATGAATCATATACTTTATATTAAGTATGACTATTTCTAGCCTCATTAAGATGTTTCAAAATTCATATAGAAGAAATTGTATAAGCTCTATAAATATCTACCTAATTTGTGTACAAGCTAGATTTATTGTGCATTCATTAATATTCTTCAAATGATCAATAATGTCAGAAGTCATAAAAACCTAATAAAATTGTTTGGATGTGTACATTGTTTTATGCTATATATTGATCATTTTTTGATTCTCATGTTAGCCTCATATCATGTAGTATTAGGATTTTTGCAGAGATGCATGTGGGAGAGGGACAAAACTGGCCAGATTCTCAAGAAAACTCACTTCATCTTTTTGCATCTGTAAAGTAACTATAATTTCCATCTTCACCTGAAGTTATTTTTTTTAAGTAAGACCACACAACTGGCTTCTGTCTAATGCAATGTGGGTAAAAGGGTATCTTATTCTTAGAAGAGTGCCCTGTGTTTAAGCCTAAGAACTTGCTTTGTGAGCCTCCACAATCTCTTATATTTAAATAGTGATCAGGAAAGTTATATTAAAGGTAATGACAATGTGGAAATAGCCTATTTTAAAAAATTAATTTTTAGAATAAAGCCTCCAAAAGAATATCTGAAATCTACTGGAATTTGAATGAATAAGAAAAAAGGTTTTTTTGGGTTACAGATCTTTGAATTGTTAATGCATCACAGCTTTGCCTTCACTAAATAATGAGGATACTGGCTATGTGAATTGTTGCTATGAAATTACAAAAACAACAACAACAAAAGGACATTTGTTTACTTAGAAATCAGAGAGTGGACAAAGAGGAAACTGAAATTGAAAGCTAGAAGGCTGGTAAATTGTGTCATGCAATGGCAAAATACTTGTTTACCAGAGATAACTTTGAAATCAGACCATAGGCTTGTAAAGCTTTTAGGTCTAGAGAAAAGAGTTGAAAACTACTAGTTCAGCATGGTTTGTTATTTGTTATTGGTTTAAATAACAATTTACCAGAAAGAATGATCTTTCTTCCCAGGTGGCTCAGAGGGTAAAAAGTCTGCCTGCAACATGGGAGACCAAGGTTCAATCCCTGAATTGTGAAGATACCCTGGAGAAAGAAATGGCAACCCACTCCAGTATTCTTGCCTGGAGAATTTCATGGACAGAGGAGCTTGGCAGGCTATACATAGCCCATGGGCTTGCAAAGAGCCAGACACAACTGAGTACTGCACATATACACACAGAGTTTGGGAACTTTGCATTGGAGGAAAAGTCAACTATTTCTAAAAACCTAACAGTAAACAAAAATTTCAGCAAAACCCAAGTAAAAATGTTCATTTGAAAAAAGTGACCCAAGGAAAATGTCAGGTTAATTTATAGCCTTCTCATTCAAGTCTGAAGCCTTGCAGATAGCCACCATTAAGTTGAATGAGACAGACGTGAGAGTGAGAAAGTAGGAAAAATAAGTGGTTTTGAGAACTATGTATATTAAAGAACTTTAAGCATGGAACAGACCAGAAGCAAAGCAAGGGGATTTGAAGGCTACTAAGTTTTCAAGAAAATCAGGACCATAAAAAAGTTAAGACATTTTGAGATTTAAAACAACTCCTAAGACTTCAACCTCCATGAACAATAGACATGTTTCAACAGCTCCTCAGGTCTGCAGGAGTGATTCCTCCCAAAATGATTTTATATAAATAAAGCACTAGGAAGAATCTCCAGAGTGTGAAGCCAGGGACCAGGAAAAATCAAGGATAACACAGTTTCCCTAATAGAGTAGCATCAGAAACAACAAAAAATAAACAAATATCTGAGTTAATTTAATCTAGGGTTGAGAGATTGCACGCTATCAGCTCAGTAGTGTTTCTGAATTACTGGAAACTAATGACTACAAGGTCTCCTCTTATTTGCTTTTCCAAATGGGAGTATTTATTGTGTTTATCCAGTTTGTACTCTAGACACTGTGTGTGACTGCTTGGTCTGCAATCAGACAGCTGTGTGGTCCACGCACATGACCATTAAGATTTGTAGGAGATAATGTAAGTCATCAAGGCTCTATGGATATGGTTGTGTATGATTCAAAAATCATGGACTTTGAGCTGGATGTAATAACTAAGTGGCCCTCTGCCTTGTCCCTTTTAGGGGAAAGTGTTTTCTAAGTATAGAAAGAAAAGTGACACATTTGGTGAATAAAAAAAGAGGATTACATTACAGAATGTCTACATGTTCAATAACTCCCAACATTTATTTCTGGGTACTATGTTTTCCAAATCCTTATAGTTAGTTTGGAACTTCCAACTAGATAATGGCCAAGTGACAGCTTTAGTGTGGGAAAATGTGATGTGAGCCATTCTCAGGCATGGATGTGAAACTCCTTTGCACACTTTTTAACTTTATCTTTTGCTTTTGTGACAACCAGGAAGGCCATCTAAGAGATGGTGGCATAAGAGGCTGGCAGCTTGGTTCAACTGGCTGAGAGAAAGTCACTAAGAAAAACTCCAAGGTAAAATATGCTCTGTGTACCTTAGAAACAAAACTTTATTCCATGAATCTACTCACATTAGGTGGCCTATTTATTACCTGAACTTAGCATAGTCTGCCCTGCCTAATAAAATGTCTCATTCAGCTAACAGATTTGGCAGTGTTCCATACGCTTCTATGTGTTGAGCACTTAGCAGAGTTCTTGGCATTTAACAATAAGTATATGTGTTCAGTAAGTGTTTGTTTATGATGAGTCATCAATTCTATGAAGAAACAAGGCCTAGGGAAGATAATGCATTGTTTTGTAGAGTAAACAGAGATCAAATAGAAATGTGGTCTATTGAATTATTTCTCCCAATTCTTTACTTCCCTGTACAGCAGGATCACACATGGACAACTTCTGGCCTATTAATTTTTAATGCAGTGTCTCTTTGAGGTCAGAGTATATTTGCCTATCCCACTGACACTGAACTTACCATATTAACTACATTAGCCATTGCGATGCATGTGTAAGCCACACTATGCTATTTTTCAACTGAGTAGTTAAGACATATCCAGGTTTCCACTTACCTCTTGGGTTTCCTATAGGCCTTGAAATAGTGCTAGTAGGGTGCTGCTTGTCTCAGGAGGAGATATGTAGGAGGATATGAACCCATGTACAGTCTGGAGCCCAGCTGAAGTGAATTTTGTAATCTTGCTAAGGTGGGTTAAATCTTAAAAACTAAAAGATCTATGAGTTATTATTACTAGTTTTTTTTAATGTTATTGCATGACAAAGAGATTCTGAGGTTTTTTTCTACATGACCAAAAATTGATATTACAGTAAATTTCATAGGTGGAAACTGAATTTAGATTTCTGATTTAAAATTCAATACTCTACCTACTACATGGGCTTCCCAGGTGGCTCAGTAACAAAAAATCTCCCTAATAATCCGCCTGCAATGCAGGAGATGTGGGCTCGATTCTTGGGTTGGGAAGATCCCCTGGAGAAGGAAATGGCAACCCACTTCAATAGTCTTGCCTGGGAAATCCCACGGAGAGATGAGACTGATGGGCTACAGTCCATGGGGTTGCAAAAGAGTCAGACTTGACTTAGCGACTCAACAACAACCCACTACACAGTGGGAAATAATTATTTTGAACTTAAGCACTGATTCTTCCAATCAGCCCCTAATTAATTTTTAATTTGGAATGCATCTTTAGCTTTTAAACTATTGTATTTTTATATCTTGATTTTTATTTTGGTCTATGCAAATTTTTTTAGATAAGAAACTTTAAACATTCTAATCTTCACTCAAAAGCAATGTTTCTGTAATTCTAAGAACTGACAAGATTAAAAAATAAATTGGTCACTTTCAAGAATGCTATCTTTTTTTTCTCTTAGGAAAATATGCAACTCTAATACATTTTGTTAATGCTTCTCAGGTCCTCTTTGGCATTTAAGAAGTAATATTCACTGAGATTTATACTATATAACTATGCAATTATTCTTCCATCTTCAGTACGTAGCATGAGGGCATACTAATCTTTTCTATTTTTTAGTTTTGCTTTTATATTTAAAAACAAACTATTCAATAGCAAGGTCAGTAAGACTCTTAATTACTTATACTTATTTTTAGCACTTTCTTCATTAAATTAGACATTATAAAAAAAGACATTTATAACTTAATCTCATTGTGTATCATTATCAATATGCTGTTGTCCCTGCAGTAACCCTCCTGTTTTGTGTGCCTCATTGTTTATTTTGCAATAAATCTTTTAAAATACAAATTTCATTTCCTCTTCTGCTGTAAACTAGATTTAAGACCTCTTCCTTGAAGTGACTGCTAACTTCTTTCAATTCAGTCAAAAAATGATAAAAACTCCTGGCAGGAGGGATGAATTTACTG
>SJYC01151123.1:0-21905 GCA_006408675.1 Madoqua kirkii | reverse complement strand
AAAATAAAGTCTGACACTGTTTCCACTGTTTCCCCATCTATTTCCCATGAAGTGATGGGACCAGATGCCATGATCTTCGTTTTCTGAATGTTGACCTTTATGCCAACTTTTCACTCTCGTCTTTCACTTTCATCAAGAGGCACTTTAATTCCTCTTCACTTTGGTGTCATCTGCATATCTGAGGTTATTGATATTTCTCCTGGCAATCTTGATTCCAGCTTGTGCTTCTACCAGCCCAGCCTTTCTCATGATGTACTCTGCATATAAGTTAAATAAGCAGGGTGACAATATATAGACTTGATATACTTCTTTTCCTATTTGGAACCAGTCTGTTGTTCCATGTCCAGTTCTAACTGTTGCTTCCTGACCTATACTCAACAATAAAAGTTAAAGTACAGTGTTCATTTTTTCTTCCATTTTAATTACATTAGACACTGGATAAAGGGTATGGTTCAACAGTGGTTAATTTGAAAAAGGTTAGGAAAGTATATATATAGACATGTATGTATGTGTGTGTGTGTGTATATATATATATATATATATATATAAGTATATATACTTATACATACAAATAGCTAAATCAATTACTAACACTTCAGTGTTACGCTTTTAGCTGAACAGCTAATAGTAGTATATCAAAACAGTTAAAACCATAAATGCACCCATAATCTCTCTTAATCAAGACAAGGAAAGCAAGAATTTCTCCGAACTTCATTAGGGACATGTGTTGTCCAATATTAATGTGTATAGTAGTTAAAGAGTTGAAAGACTGAGAAATTTTTCGTTTAGAAAGATGAATTTGGGATGATTAACATATAGATTGAAAGAGTTACCTGAGGAATTGATTTCCTTGTATCATGTGATTGGCCAGAAATGGGACTAAATAGGAAGAGAATGATGAAGTATATTTTTGTTCAACACATGAAGAATTGGTCTAGCCACTGACATTAAGTAATAATATTTTATGAACTATACAGACGTTTATTTGCACATTTTCAAGGAAAAGATGGATGCTTTCCTGTCACGTACATACAAAAGACTCTAGTATATCTGGATAGATTAGATGACCTTAACTTTCTGTGAACTCTGAGATTTGTACTTAAATGTAGCTTTTGCCTTTCAGGTCAGTTCAGTTCAGTCACTCAGTTGTGTCCGACTCTTTGTGACCCCACGAACCACAGCCCAACAGGCCTCCTTGTCCATCACCAACTCCTGGAGTCCACCCAAACCCATGTCCATTGAGTTGGTGATGCCATCCAACCATCTCATCTTCTGCTGTCCCCTTCTCCTCCTGCCTTCAATCATTCCCAGCATCAGGGTCTTTACAAATGAGTCAGCTCTTCACATCAGGTGGCCAAAGTATTGGAGTTTCAGCTTTAACATCAGTCCTTCCAATGAAGGCCCAGGACTGATTTCCTTTAGGATGTGCTGGTTGGATCTCCTTGCAGCTAAGGGACTCTCAAGAGTCTTCTCCAACACCACAGTTCAAAAGCATCAATTCTTCTGTGCTCAGCTTTCTTTATAGTCCAACTCTCACATCCATACATGACTACTGGTTGCCTTTAATTGCTTTCATACTTAGAACATGAAATCTTTCACCAATAGTTTAGGAGGTAGCAAAGGTGTTTTTTTTTTTTTTTTTAACATTAGAAAATAAATATCGTGGCTTTATCTTACTATTAGTGACAAAACATCATCCATGGATGACATTTCTTGTCAGGGGCATTATCTCTAAATAGTTGTTTGAGAGTAAGTTTTTTTAAAAAAAATATTTCTGAAACAATGTTGATACCAGGCTTTCACTTACTTATGTCTTTCCTCTTAAATCTATTCATGAAACAGTTTCTCTTTTCTATTGATAGGAATAAATATCAATATTTATTTTTGTGTAGTTTTTATCTGGATAGTTTAACGATGAGGTGGGCCATTGATGATCAAAGATGCTTTGTTCAAACAATCTTCACTAATAGCCTAGAAAAGAAATGTCTTCAGTATCAAGAGTTAAAAGATGCTGAGCTTCTTTAGTGAAAATATCCCATCTAGAGAAAGAAGATTGTGGCCATTTATTATAGCAATCATAAATACAGTAAAGACTTGGAAAAAAGCTACCATTCAGTTTTAATTAGGTTACTCAAATAAAATAGTTGCAAGCAGAGACTGCTATTTAGGCTGAAAATGCAAAAGATTCTTTCTTATAAAGTACAGTGCTGTAGGGTCATATATGAAAAATGGAACCATTCTCTGCCCTTCCCATAACAAAGCATAAAAGCATGTTTTAACTGGTTTGGGGCCTAACAGGGTATTGATTAATATCACCAAATAATGGCCCAGATGTACTTTCAAGGACAAAGGTGGATAAAATAATCAATGCCATCACAAAATGCATTCCTTTTCGTACATCTTACTTTCTTTGAATTCAGTTTAGTTCAGTTCAGTTCAGTTGTGTCCACTCTTTGTGACTCCATAAGTCACAGCACACCAGGCCTCCCTGTTCATCACCATCTCCTGGAGTTCATTCAAACTCTTGTCTATCGAGTGGATGATGCAATCCAACCCTCTCATCCTCCGTCGTCCCCTTCTCCTCCTGCCCCCAATCCCTCCCAGCATCACAGTCTTTTCCAATGAGTCAACTCTTCACCTGAGGTGGCCAAAGTACTGGAGTTTCAGCTTTAGCATCATTCCTTCCAAGGAACACCCAGGACTGATCTCCTTTAGAATGGACTGGATGGATCTCCTTGCAGTCCAAGGGACTCTCAGGAGTCTTCTCCAACACCACAGTTCTTTGGATTAGGATTTTCAAATAATTAAAAATCATAAAAGTTAGAGTGTGAGTGAAAGATTCTTTGAATCTCTAAAATACCATCTTAGAGTAAGGTTTTAAGATTTGAAGCTGCAACAAAGAACAAAAGCTGCTTCTAAAGTGAATCTTGCCTAAACACTGAAGTTTCTAATTTTCATTTTTTTTCTTCTTTGGGGTTTAAGTGGAGAAGCATGAATTGACTCATGATGTTCTTTTTTGATTTTCAATGAAGAGTCAGAAAATTAGAAGAAAGCCTGAAAATTTTACATCATAATTTATTTAACATTGATCTAATGAAGTGATATGTAAATTTCTGTTTTCTTTAGAAACATCAAAGCAATGCCTAGGTTTAATCCTGCAAGTGTTAAAAACTATATAATGTATGATGAGCTAAGATTTCTTTGCAATAAATTGAAATAAAAAACACTTCTTTCACCTACTCATCTTTTGAAGCATGAGAGGAATCAAATTAATTGCTCTGGGGCCATAATTGGCATTCATAAATAACCTTCTGTCTACAGACACTGCCCTTCTTGTTTAGTTGATTCTCCCTGTCTTCCTAGAGGCAAAAGAGAGAAACTTTCTATAGAAGGAATCTTTTCAGTGTATAAAAATCTTCATCTCAACAGCTTTGCTTTTCACTCCAGAAATTATCTGGATGTATCTGCCACTCTTCTCTGGACAGCACTGATCACAACTCTGTGGTATGTACAGTATTGGCAGCCTTTTTCTTCTTCATTACAACCCTGGCATGTCATTTGTCATTTTGATATAAACTTTTGGAGCTTTTGAAACTTACAAAGCAAAAAATTCTGAAAAAATTTACTGTATTTTAATAGGCTCTAATGGACTAGAATAACCCAGTTTCTCTTCTTTCAAGATTATCCTATCGATAGTCAGGGGAACATGTATTGTACAACAGAGAGCAGGTAGAAGTGTGGGCGCTCCGCAGAAAGAGTAGAGGCAGTGGAACTTCCCTCAGCAAAGCCGAGGGGTCCCGAGGAGAGGTGAGCCTGCTGTCCAACAACCCAACCCAGCCGCCCGGTGAGCGAGAAACAATCAGACACGATAGGGGTTCCCTCGAAGCAGTTCCAATTTATTGTTGCAAACTCCCAGCTTATATAGACAAGCAGGGAGATTTTAGGAGGGACTTTCCATAGTTGCACCAATCACGTTAAAGGTCAAATCATCGTGCACCTTCATTATAACAGAGGTTTATGGTGATCACTCGCTGTCCATGTGTACAGAAATCAAGAGAGCCAATCAAAGACTTTGACAGACAAGGTAGACCCTGCCCACATCTCTTCCGCCAGGCGCCATCTTAGGTTTTCGACCTCAAAGCTAGCCCCTTTGTTTTTAAGGTTTCCCATTTAGGGCCCCACGTAGAAGAAGAAGATTAAAGGTCAATTAAAAATGTGTGTGCAATGTTGTTTAAGATTTGAAATATGTGTTTTCAAATACATGCTTATGCAATATTGGTGCTAGTGTAAGTCTGTGTAAATGCCTGTTTTGGGAACATATTTTCAGCTAAGAAAAAAACCTCACTCTTCCCTTCCTAATGCTTTTCACACTGGCCTCACTAACTGACTCTGTCTTCATCCCCAATCCTTAAGAGTTAGTCCTTTTTAAAATTTTTCACAGAACTAGAACAAATAGTCCTAAATTTTATATGAAATGTTATAAGATCCAGAATTGTCAAAGCAAACCTGAAGAAAAAGGAGGCAAAATCCTCCTAGACTTTAAACAATATCACAAAGCTACAGTGATCAAAACAGCATGGCACTGACACAAAAGCAGGCATATGGAGCAGAATAGAGAGCACAGAAATAAGCTTACACATTTACAGTCAGTTAACTTTTGGCATAGGAGGCAAACACATACAAAGAAAAGACAGTCTCTTCAGCAAGTGGTGGTTGGGAAGGCTGACAGATGCATGTAAATAAATGAATTCAGAACATTCTCTCACACAAAATATAATTAATAAACTCAAAATAACTTAAAGACTTAAATACATGAGACCATCAAAGTCCTAAAAAGGAACGTAGACAAAACATTCTCTGACATAAATTGTACCAATGTTTTCTTCAGTCTCCTGAGGCAATAGAAATAAAAGAAAAAATATAAAAAGGAGACCCAATCAAATTTACAAGCTTTTGTATAGCAAAGGACATTATAAACATAATCAAAAGACAACCAATACAGTATACTAACACATATATATGGAATTTAGAAAGACGATAACAATAACCCTGTATGCGAGACAGCAAAAGAGACATAGATGTATAGAATAGACTTTTGGACTCTGTGGGAGAGGGAGAGGGTGGGATGATTTGCGAGAATGGCATTGAAACATGTATATTATCATGTAAGAAATGAATTGACAGTCTAGGTTCAATGCAGGATACAGGATGCTTGGGGCTGGTGCACTGGGATGACCCAGAGAGATGGTATGGGGAGGGAAGTGGGGGGGGGGTGGTTCAAGATTGGGAACTCACGTACACCCATGGTGGATTCATGTTGATGTATGGCAAAACCAATACAGTATTGTTAAGTAAAATAAAGCTAAAAAAATTAAAATTAAAAAAATGAAAAAAAAGACAATCTACAATTTGAGAAAAATATTTGTAAATATGACTAACAAGTGATTAATTTCCACAAACAGCTCATACAACTCAATAACAAAAGAATAAACACTCAATTGAAAAATGTGCAGAAGTCCTAAATAGACATTTCTCCAAAGATATGCAGATGGCCAACAGGTTTGTGAAAAGATGTTCAACTTAAGATCAAAAGTAAAATGAGGTACCAAGTCACACCAGTCAAAATGGCTGTCATTAAAAAAAAAAAAAAAGTCTACAAATAATAAATTCCAGGTGTGAAGAAAAGGGAACCCTCCTACACTACTGGTGCTGACCCTATGAAAAACAGTATAAGAAATTAAAAAAAAATAAAAATAGAGTTGGCATATGATCCAGCAATGCCATTCCTAGGCATATATCTGGACAAATCTATAATTCAAAAAGATACATGCACCGCTATGTTCATAGCAGCACTAGTGACAATAGCTAAGACATGGAAATAACCTAAATGTCCACCAACAGAAGAACAGGTAGAGAAGATGGTGTATATATAGACAATGGAATACTGCTGCTGCTGCTGCTAAGTCGCTTCAGTCGTGTCAGACTCTGTGCGACCCCAGAGACGGCAGCCCACCAGGCTCCCCTGTCCCTGGGATTCTCCAGGCAAGAACACTACTCAGTCATAAAAAAATGAAATAATGCTATTTTCAGCAACATGGATGGGCCTAGAGGTTATTGTACTAAGTGAAATAAATCAGAAAGAGAAAGACAAATACCACATGATATCACTTATATGTGGAATCGAAAGTATGACAAAAATGCAAAACAGAAACAGATTCACGAATATGGAACACAGATTGTGGCTGCCAAGGGAGAAGAATGTGAGAGAAAGAAGGATTGGGAGTTTGCAGTTACCAAATGTAAACTAGTATATATATATAATAGACAACAAGGTCTTATTGTATGGCACAAGAAACAATATTTAATAACTGTGATGAACAATAATAGAAAAGGATATAAAAAAGAATATATATATATGTATATGTAACTGAATCACTTTGCTGTATAGCAGAAATTAACACAGCATTGTAAATCAACTGCACATCAATAAAATTTTATTTTTTTAATTATTTTTGTCTTTTAAAATTTGTTTTTTTTTTAAAAAAATATTTATTTATTTTTACTTTATTCTACTTTACAATACTGTATTGGTTTTGCCGTACATTGACATGAATCAGCCACAGGTGTACATGACCTCCCAATCCTGAAATCCCCTCCCACCTCTCACCTCATATCATCTCTCTGGATCATCCCCATGCACCAGCCCCAAGTATCCTGTATCCTATATCGAACGTAAACTGGCGCTTCATTTCATACATGATAATATACATGTTTCAATGCCATTCTCCTAAATCATCCCACCCTCTCCCTATCCCACAAAGTCCAAAAGTCTGTTCTATACATCTGTGTCTCTTCTATTGTCTCACACACAGGATCATCATTACTATCTTTCTAAGTTCCATATATATGTGTCAGTATACTGTATTGGTGTTTTTCTTTCTGGCTTACTTCACTCTGTATAATCGGCTCCAGTTTTATCCATTTCATTAGAACTGAGTCAAATTTATTCTTTTTAAGGGCTGAGTAATACTCCATTGTGTATATGTACCACTGCTTTCTGATCCATTCATCTGCTGATGGACATCTAGGTTGTTTCCATGTCCTGGCTATTATAAACAATGCTGCAATGAACATTGGGGTACACATGTCTCTTTCAATTCTGGTTTCAACAGCTTTCTTATCCATTCATCTGCTGATGGACATCTAGGTTGTTTCCATGTCCTGGCTATTATAAACAATGCTGCAATGAACATTGGGGTACACGTGTCTCTTTCAATTCTGGTTTCCTCAGTGTGTATGCCCAGCAGTGGGATTGCTGGGTCATAAGGCAGTTCTATTTGCAATTTTTTAAGGAATCTCCACACTGTTTTCCATAATGGCTGTACTAGTTTGCATTCCCACCAACAGTGTAACAGAGTTCCCTTTTCTCCACATCCTCTCCAGCATTTATTGCTTGTAGATTTTTGGATCGCAGCCATTCTGACTGGTGTGAAATGGTACCTCATTGTGGTCTTGATTTGCGTTTCTCTGATAATGAGTGATGTTGAGCATCTTTTCATGTGTTTGTTAGCCATCCGTATGTCTTCTTTGGAGAAATGCCTATTTAGTTCTTTGGCCCATTTTTTGATTGGATCGTTTATTTTTCTGGAGTTGAGCTGTATAAGTTGCTTGTATATCTTTGAGATTAGTTGTAGTTTTGTATTTCTTACTATGTGCATAAAGCAGTTTTCTTCTTTTAAATTATGATCATAAGATAATTTCCACAAGTGGGACCACAGGGTTAACAGGAAATGAACATTTTTATGAATGATTTTCTTTGCCAGCTTACTTTCTATAGAGGTTCGTACAATTTATACTGTGAGCAGCAGTGCATGATTGAATTGTTTTCACCACAGTATGGTTGACATTAGGTTTTATGGTTCAAAACATATATCCTATAATTATACTATTATTTCTTGTACTTAAATTTCAATGTGTTTGACTTCTAAGGTGCTTAACATTTAAACACATGTCTTTGTAACAATGATTAGAACTAAGAGAGAAGCAAAAGGAAAATTTCAGAAGCATTTAAAGATGCTGCCCAAAGAAATCACTGTCAATAGAGTTGGTTACAAAAGATCTTTAAGTTTATTTCTTTCTACAAATACTCTCTTCTTTTTTCTGCAAAAACAGGGTCACACTGTTCAACTTACATTACAACCTGTTTTTTGTTTTTGTTTTTTTTTTTTTACTAACCTCTGTATTCTAACACTTTTTCATGAAATGGCATTTTGCCCTAACACCAACACTGCCAATGGAACATTATCTCATTGTTGTGAGGCAGTGTAAGTGATGATTAAAAATACAGACCATAGTGCCCAGTTCAGTTCAGGAGCTCAATCATTTCTGACTCTTTGTGACCCCATGGACTGCAGCATGCCGGACTTCCCTGTCCATCACCAATTCCCAGAGGTTGCTCAAATTCATTTCCATCAGTTGGTGACACCATCCAACCATCTCATTCTCTGTCTCCCTTCTCCTCCTGCCTTCAATCTTTCCCAGCATCAGAGTCTTTTCCAAAGAGTTAGTTCTTTGCATCAGGTGGCCAAAGTATTGGCGTTTCAGCTTCAACATCAGTCCTTCCAATGAATATTCAGGATTGATTTCATTTAGGATTGACTGGTTTGATCTCCTTGCAGTCCAAGAGACTCTCAAGAGTCTTCTCCAACACCACAGTTCAAAAGCATCAATTCTTTGGCACTCAGCTTTCTTTATAGTCCAACTCTCACATCCATACATCAGAGAGGGCAATGGCACCCCACTCCACTACTCTTGCCTGGAAAATCCTATGGATGGAGGAGCCTGGTAGGCTGCAGTCCATGGGGGCGCTAAGAGTTGAACATGATTGAGCGACTTCACTTTCACTTTTCACTTTCATGCATTGGAGAAGGAAATGGCAACCCACTCCAGTGTTCTTGCCTGGAGAATCCCAGGGATGGGGGAGCCTGGTGGGCTGCCATCTATGGGGTCGCACAGAGTTAGACACGACTGAAGCGACTTAGCAACAGCAGCAGCACATCCATACATGACTACTGAAAAACCATAGCTTTGACTAGATGGACCTTTGTCAGTAATATAATGTCTCTGCTTTTTAATATGCTGTCTAGATTGGTCATAGCTTTTCTTCCAAGGAGCCTTTTAATTTCATGGAAATTCTTTCCAAGCAGTATTTTAATTTCATGGCTGCAGTCACTGTCTGCAGTCATTTTGGAGTCCCCAGAAATAAAGTCTGTCACTGTTTCCATTGTTTCCCCATATATTTGCCATGAGGTGATGGAATTGGATGCCATAATCATAGTTTTTTGAATGTTGAGATTTAAGCTAGCTTTTTGACTCTCCTCTTTCACTTTCATCAAAAGACTTTATTTTTTTCCACATATTTTCTTTTTATTGAATTTGTTAACGACACATAGTTTTTGCATGCCAAGCCATACCTAACAATTCAAAGAGAGAAATGATACAATGGACAGCCTCATCCACCCATCACACAGCATATTAAAACTCGATTCATGTGCACTTTGATATTTCCACATATCTTTTAAAAAGTTGTAACAAGGGTTGGAATTTTTAAGTCTCCTTGCAGGTCTTTAGGTTTCTATGCTATTAAAAACTTTTCCCATATAGTCATCTCAGTTCCTCAATAACATAACCCCCACAAAATTTTACTGGAAAAAAAATTACTTATAGTTTCCTTTGTTGTGCAGAAGCTTTTAATTTTAATTAGATCCCATTTGTTTATTTTTGCTTTTATTTCCAGTATATTGGGAGGTGGATCATAGAGGATCCTGCCGTGAATTATGTCGGAGAGTGTTTTGCCTATGTTCTCCTCTAGGAGTTTTATAGTTTCTGGTCTTACATTTAGATCCTTAATCCATTTTGAGTTTATTTTTGTGTGTGGTGTTAGAAAGTGATTTAGTTTCATTCTTCTACAAGTGGTTGACCAGTTTTCCTATATTATTTTAGAAGAATTCTTTTCATTTTATCAGAATAATATATTAACTAGTTCCTCATTAACAAACTTTAAATGTATTATTGTCATATTATAGTAATGAGAGTGTTACAATCCAAGACTCTGAAGAAATGATGCAAGAGAAGGACGCTTGAAATCCCAAATATTTCATAGACACACTATTTATGCAGCCTGAAGATTTTTCCAACTGGTGAGTCAACACTCCTGCCAGCACAAAAATGAGACACACCTGCAAAGCAGTAACAGAACTAGGACAGATGAGAGGAAAAGCCCAAAGGTCAATTTCACCATTCATAACATTTGAAACTCTAATTTGGCCATTGAATTTGTGAATTAAAAAAAAAGAAATATAAGAAGAATATTCAACCTTTTATATCAATCATGAATTTCTTCATTTAGTTGATATGTTACTTAAACGTATAGAACACATGATGGAGGAAAGACCAGTTGATGCTAGGATATGCAATTGGTCAAGACTGGACTTATTCATGGGGAGCTTGTAAATGCACACAATTAGAAACTTCTTGGATCGCTCACCCAAGTGCTAAGTCACTTGACTGTAGCCTACCAGGCTCCTCTGTCCATGGGATTCTCCAGGCAAGGATACTGGAGTCAGTTGCCATGCCCTCCTCCAGGTGATCCCAAACCAAGTATCAAACCCGTGTCTTTTATGTCTCCTGAACTGGAGGCAGGTTCTTTACCACTAGTGCCACCTGAGAAGCCCCAAGAACACATAAGAAAAGCTGCTTAAATATGGAACAGCAAGAATTCAGGACCCTGAGTTCAGACACCAGATCTTGATTTATTGTTTAACAGAGTAACAAAATTATTTCTGGATATTTTAAAACCCTCTGAGCAGGAAAAGATAAAAAACTACAGAAATCTAGTTTGGGAAGCCTAAGATAAGGCTTAATGCTTCTTGATGTTACTTTCTTTACTTCTCCCTGAGGAGAAGATAAATTATGGGACTTCCAATTGTTGCCTTTGTCTATGCTGTGCTTTTACACATTTGATTCAAATTAAAGATTGCCAGCTGAACAGATTTATTCTGTTAAGTATTGCAGTTATGCCACTCTTTCACACTTGGGCTCAAAAATGGAAGCATAAAACCAATAGACTTTCAAAAATATTGGTAGGAAGTCATTGTTATATGAACAGGCATTCATTTTTTAGGGTTATAGAGATTTGACAGAACTAGGACACTTTCTGTAAACTGGATTCATGTTTTGGACTTCCCTGGGGTTCAGTGGTAACGAATCTGCCTGCCATGCAAAAGACTTGGGTTTGATTCCTGGGTCAGGAAGATCCCTTGGAGACAGGAATGGCTACCCAACTCCAGGATTCATGCCTGGAAAATTCTATATACAGAGGAGCCTGGTGGACTACAGTCCATGGGGCTTCAAAGAGTCAGACATGACTGAGCACAAACACACACAGGGTAGTGGGAGACAGTTCATGTGGTAATGTGAGTGATGGGGAACTTCAGAAGTTCTGCTCACTCATCTGCCACTCACCTTCTGTTGTGCAATCCGGTTCCTAACAGGTCACAAACCAGTACTGGTCTGTGGTCCCTGGGTTGACAATGCCTGTTCTAGATCCTCCCCATTTTTTCCCTATTCAACCAACCATCTGGATGATTTTTGTCCTACTTGCACAGTCTTTTAGATAGTTCTTTCCTTTTCTAAAAATGATTCCTAGATTTTTACCTATTATTTTCACCCAGATTTTAAAAATATTTTTTTTAATTTAACTTCCCATAGACACCATCCTGAGCAGCAATGTCTTGCAGACTAATGAGTTTCACCTAGAGGAGGCTATGCCTCCTACTAAAAATTTATCATACAACTTTCTGAAGATTCTGCCCAGCCTCTGTGACAGCCTGCCAGTTCCTAAAGCTGTATTATACCAGGGCCTCCAGACTCTATAGACTTGATTTTCCTTTCTTTGATCATTTCCCCTATTTTCCTTGATTTGCTTGCAGTCGGTACTCCCACCTATTTATAGGATATGCAGAGAACTACTCTTATCCCGTGGGTAAATGTGTCCTACCTCTGGATATTACAACCAAATCCCCTCCGTGCCCTGAAACACTGTGCTTCATGTTGCATCTATTAAGCAAAATCTTGAAATCAACACTGGCAGTATTATTGTTTCAAGTCAGAACTCATATAAAGAAGGATTATATGAGTCTTCTCTTCACTTAGCTTGCTTCACAGAGGGTACTTGGGCCAAAGTAGAGCTGTACAGGTGACATGGCAGAACTCCAGAAAAGATTCCCTCACTGTTGTTTTTCTTAACAATGAAAACCAGAATTAGTGTGGCCTTGTCACTGGGGAATGGATATTTAGGGCTTGGCCACTGTAGTATAATAGATGTGAAACTATACAGCCCAGATTCTCTTTAAGGAAGAACTTATAGCCCAGGTATAGGGGATGTGGTCCAGAAACAGCATCTACCTGTGAGATCCTTTAGGGTCTGCCTCAGCTGAGGAAAGCCTTCTCAAATTAGGTTGCACCCTACTTGCCTGCTGTGATGTGAGGCTAAGCCAGGGCAAGAGGGAGAAGCTTAGGCTAGGACTAGTAATCTAATCTCATTACATTGCCATTTAGCTACTTTGACTCTAAGGAATTTGAGAAAATTCTAAATTCAAACCTGGCCTTCCATGTCATTATATAAGCTAACCTATCAAAGTGGAAATACAGAACATATTTAAACTTTTTAGCCAGATTTAAAATATTTATACATATGATATTTTTAGTCGCGCCCCAAGCCAAACAGTTGGCTAATAGGGAGTTGGTGCTGGACAGGGAAGCCTGGCGTACCACAGTCCATGGGGTCATAAAGAGTCAGACAGGACTGAGCAAATGAACTGAAAGCCAAGCAACTGAACACTTGGACACCTGGTGTGCAAATGAAACACTGAAATGGTCTTCATTTCTAATATAGATATATTTGAATGTATATCATCAAAATATAGTGATCTTCTTCAGCAAACTTCTTCTAGAGCATAAAGCAGTCATACTTTCATGTTTAGTATTTGAGAGAGCGGTTTGTTTTTTATTGTGTATATACACTTTTGAATTTTTCATGAATGACTTGAAAGAGCCTGAACTCTGATTATTAACTGTTGTCACTGTTGAGCCAAGGTTTTTGGCAACCATAAGGAGCATACTTGATATACAGACTGCAGTTCACAGGCAGAAGGATTACTGGGTCCAAGTGTCTTTATTTCTTTGTCATTCTACAAAAAAAAAAAAAAAAAGAAAAGAAAAAGTGAGCTGTGCATGATGAGAGGGATCTCAATCTCCCAGCTCTTTCTGTGTATGGCTCTAAAGTGAGAGAAGTCTTGCATGGTGGGGACTATGCATTTTGGGCTCAGGCACCAAGCTGTCTAAGATCATGTGTCAGATAATTCAGGAAGACCTTGGGGAAGAAAACTCCAACTTCCCCAAACTTAGAAACCTTGGGAATTGCACATATAGGGAGATGAGCAATCTATGAGCAGTCTATGTGAAGGAGGGAGGGGGCTGAGTCTTTGGCTCCAGCTGGCTTGTCACAGGCAAGGTGATGATATGGATCTTACTTTCTGTACGGTCTATAAAATGAATAAATAGGTAAAAATGGAACTCATGTTTCCAATAGTAAGAAGTTGATAGGTAAAATGTTTACAGAAAAGGATAAGGTTTATGTTCCAGAAGCCAGTCTAAATTGATGTTGCTTTTCTCTTTGGCTTAGTAATATTTTCATGTGAATAAGTAATATAATTCCTCTAAATTACAATGTGATTTCCTGCTTACCTATAACCTCTATGTAAGTCCAAGATAACATTAATTTTATGTTAAATATTTAAACTTCATATTTTATAATTCTTAGGGAAACACAATTTTAGACCTGAAGTTTCTCTAGTGTCCATCTGAAGTTTCTCTGGTGTAAATCTGTGTCTTTTAAATATTACCTGCTTTAAGTATTAGGAATATTTGTTGAGCCAAAGTATTTCTATGTGTGTGTTTGTCGTTTAGTTGTGTTCGACTCTTTGCGGCTCCATGAACTGTAGCCTGTCAGGCTCCTCCATACATGGGATTCTCCAGGCAAGAATACTGGAGTGGATTGCTGTTCCCTTCTCCACTCCCTTCCTTACCCAGGGATCAAACTCAGGTCTCCTGCATTGCAGGCAGATTCTTTACCATCTGAGGTACAGGGAAGATCTCTATAAAGTATTTCTATATGAAACATTTTTATATGATTAAAGTAAGAGGTAAAATTTAGTTCACTCATATTCATTGCTTAATAGAAGCATTAAAAATCATATTTGCAAAAGTGAAACAAGATATAAATTTTTAAATGGAATATCTCTTGTTGACAGCATATATCTATATTTAAGTAACAAAACTACTTGATACAATTCTAAGAAAAAAATTCTAAGAAAAAAACATAACTCTCATTGTTCAGATAGCCTTTTACATAGATAGATATTTAGTTTTCTAATGACTCAGAAGACTAATCAAGAAATATTCTCATGGATTTCTAAATATCTTTTTTTTTTCTATTCTTAGTACACTTCTGGTTTTCTTCTAGGAGGCATTAGTTGAACACACTAGTATTGGCTCTTGCAAATATTTAGCCAATCTTCACAGAAGCAAACATGCTAGCACATTACATTCAGGAAAGCATAGAATACTCTTTAAAACTGGAATGTAGTGGCCTAGACTCCAATATCTGGCTCTTGCTTGTCTTCTCAATTTTCTTGGGGCAAATTAGAAGAGGTTTAACGTCAGCTAGAAGGCCATGGCACTCCACTCCAGTACTCTTGCCTGGACAATCCCACGGACGGAGGAGCCTGGTAGGGTGCAGTCCATTGGATCGTGAAGAGTCAGACACGACTGAGCCACTTCCCTTTCATTTTCCACTTTCATGCATTGGAGAAGGAAATGGCAACCCACTCCAGTGTTCTTGCCTGGAGAATCCCAGGGATGGGGGAGCCTAGTGGGCTGCCATCTACGGGGTCGTACAGGGTTGGACACGACTGAAGCGACTTAGCAGCAGCAGAGTCCTTTTGCCCTCATTAATGCCTGCTTCAAAGCAGTACATAGTACAAGGGCTAAAAGTGAGGACTCTGGGGAATAACTGCCTCAATTCATGAACTGGTTCTAGGATTTACTATTAACATCCCCTTGTACTCCCAACAGTTCATAGCCCAGTGCCTGACACATAGTAATAACTAAATAAAAGTACTTTGAGGTCACAAATCAATATTATATCTTAGACTAGATTTTAGATACACTGGGCTTAACTTTCAAAGCAATTAGTTCTTCATTTTTTGTGAGGTCCTCAAAATAATACTTAGGAAAATAAGTATCATAGTCAGAAATTCATGACTTGTTTACTAAGTTATTTACTAAGTAAACAAAGGGTTTTTGTTGGGTTGTTTACTAAGTTACCCACACAAGTTGTTTTATATCCTTTGAGAGCTTCAATCCTCACACTTTTGAAACAAAAACAGGAATGTATATTCTGAAATTAAAAGAGATTGTCTACATAAGATAATGTCAATTCATGTTAGTATTCAGCCAGGATTATAGGATCCAACCTAGCCCAGTTCATTCTCTTGACCCATCCACCCTGCTAAAGCATTCTGTGTTGCCAGTAAATTTTGTTATTAATCTTGGCAGTTTCAAAAATCTACAAACTATCTTTTATCTTTATCTCTCTAATAAATTGGAAAGCCATGTTTGAAGTCTAAAACCTATGAATTTTAAACATCAACATTTAGTTAATAACAACTCTTCTAATTTTTAGTTTTATCTTACCACAGAAAATCAAATATTTTCATCATCATAATAAATATTTGTTTTATATATTCACCAATTTCTTAATGAGATTTAAAGGATTTTGTTTATGTTTCCCTCTACCCTGAGGCTATAAAACCATTTCATGACACTAAAGTCAAATTTTTAACTTACTGGTAAGATGTGAAATGCTTATTTAATGAGGTGCTAAATACTTGTCTAATTCAAAAAATGATGCTAGTCACCATTAACATTAGCAGTCTACAGTAGCTTAATATGTTACATGTAATTAGGATTAATCTTCAACCATTTGGCATTTAAAGGCATTAAAAGCTACTCAAAGTATCTAGCTAAGAAACTGCCAGTAATTGATAATATCTACCTCCAGCTTTAGAAAAATATAATCTCAGCTGGAAGTCTCCAGATGGGGTTAGTAAAAAAAACAAACACAAAAAATTTATCATTGCTCTCAGTATAGTCTGCTCTTCATATCAAACACAGAGAAAAAATATGAAATAGTAAGAATTAAAAACTGAGTTTGCCCATCACTTTGTTAATGCTGATATTTTCATTAAATTGGCTGAAAAAAATGAATGGTGCTGCATTTGGAGGAGAAATAAAGGAGCTGCTCGCATTAATTTTTCTAGGTAAATGTTAGCTCTTCCAATTCCATGTCTAGTAATTTAATCCTAAAACATTCTTCTTAATAATAAACAAAACTTAGGTTATATACTTCCCTGGTGGCTCAGAGGTTAAAGCATCTGCCTCCAATGCGGGAGACCCAGGTTCGATCCCTGGGCTAGGAAAATCCCTGGAGAAGGAAATGGCAACCCACTCCAGTATTCTTGCCTGGAGAATCCCATGGACTGAGGAGCCTGGTGGGCTGCAGTCCACGGGGTCGCAAAGAATTGGACATGACTGAGTGATTTTTTCTGTTTTTCTTTAGGTTATATAGGAACGAAGATTTAGAGGAGATAAAAAATGTCTTTGTAAATGTAGATGGAATCAATGAAAACTCAAAGATTATCAAGAAGTCACACTTCCAGGAAGTCATTAAAGAATGACTGGCTTAAATTCAGATTTTTTTATTTCTAGTGCCAAGTCTCTTCAGTTTTATCTGACTCTTGCAACCCTATGAACCGTAGCCTTTCAAGTTCCTCTCTCCATGGGATTTTCCAGGAAAGAAAGAGGAGATAAAAAATGTCTTGTAAATGTAGATGGAATCAATGAAAACTCAAAGATTATCAAGAAGTCACACTTCCAGGAAGTCATTAAAGAATGACTGGCTTAAATTCAGATTTTTTTATTTCTAGTGCCAAGTCTCTTCAGTTTTATCTGACTCTTGCAACCCTATGAACCGTAGCCTTTCAAGTTCCTCTCTCCATGGGATTTTCCAGGAAAGAATACTGGAGTGGCTGCTATGCCCTCCTCCAGGGGATCTTCCCCGCCCAGGGAAACCTCTCATGTAGTTTGCATTTGCAGGCAGGTTACCACTAGCATCAACTGGCAAAGCCATCCTTTGCCCAGAGTATAATATGCAGATGAAATTTAAATAGAGAAAACCCAAGATTCTCTATCATAAAGCAGATGATACATTAAGCTTCATGAACTAAAAGTTGGTAATTCTCTAATTATTAGTCTTAGGCAAGTTAATGCAATTTTGAAAGCCTAAAGGGAATGCTGAGACTTTAAAGACAAAACCAAATTCATCATTCAGTTGTGTCATTAAAGCCTAAATGTGCACTCAGGAAATAATTTCTAAAATGATTCAGATAATTATTTCATAGTAGTCTGAAACATTTTTAACTGGAAATGTTATAAAACAAACAAAAAAAACTGTTCTCTTGTGTATTTTTTTTCCCTTTACTCCAGGATATACAGAGGACTACTTAATAAGTGGGGGAAGGGAAGAAAAAGAGGAACACAGCAGGATGGTTCAGGATATTTTTTTCCTCCCATGCATAAAAAGCTGAGTAAAATAAAAACTAAAATCTTCTAAAGAATGGGACTGTCCTGTCCCTCCTGCCCCCACACTCCAGTTTTTCTTAAACCCTTCATCTGAGAAACCTGGAGATAAAAGGAATTGGTTATCTTAGTAGATAAAGGATGTCACTGGAGAAAAACTTAAATAAAGATTTAGAGATGGTCAAAACTCTGTGGAATGGCAAAAGGACACCTTGACAGAATGATTTTGTAAAGAGTGTCAATGAATTTAGTGAAAAAAAAAAAAGATTAAAAAAAGAGGCTTACAGATGATTTACTTACACAAAGCTCTAAGATTTCCTTTTCAGAGGAAAGTTTTCATAGTCACTATTGTAAAATTTCTCACTTAACAAATTGGTTCTTTTGTAATGTGTCATTGGAAACATTTTACATGAGAAATGCAAAATTCAAATATAAACAAATATTAGCTATGTTGCCAAATTTCTCCCATATTTCCTTTAATCACTTACTGTGTTTCACTTCGAAGATTGCCAAACTGAATTAGTCTATGAACTAAAAAATATTTGAAAAGTATGAAATATTAATCTGGTTCTATGGTAGGCAACAACTCCTAACTTGTCTGTAATGTACTGGTTATAAGAACATAGCTAAAAACCAAGATAAAGAGAAAAAGAACTGTATAAGCAACCAAAGCCGATCAAACACCTTCTAAGTATTTCATTCTAATGATATACAGCAAAACCAATACAATATTGTAAAGTAATTAACCTCCAATTAAAATAAATAAATTTATACAAAAATAAATAGAGAGCTTTTCAGAATAGTGAACAATTTTACATCATATACAATTCAAATACACATTATGGCTAGTTCCTCAATTTATATAAAATAAGAGGTAACAAAATTTAAATTAGAAAGTAGGATTCCCATACGGAAATTCCTAGAACTTGATCCAGCAATACCATGTCTAGAAACTCATTTTGCAGATATATTGTTTTGCAACTGTGTAAGTATAAAGATGTTTACCAATTATTCACCACTCCTCTACTTTTTTTCAAGTAGTAAAAAAAAAAATTGTAAACAAATCAATTACCATTCTGAGGTTTAAAAAAGGATGGTTCATTCACACAAGGAGTATAGCGTGTTCCTATTTTAAAAGAAAAATGATTGTGCTCTGTCATACTAATATGGAAGAACTGAAAATTCATCTGTAAGTGAATTGTTAACTTTTAAATGTTTAAATCCATAAATACTTCTGAAAGATTATATAAGAAAAATGTAATTACTTATGTCAGGAAAGTGAGAATAAGGATGAAAAAGGGCAGTATGCCAAACCAAACCCATTTTACAGAAGAAACCAAAGCTCAAAGAAACTACAGAAATAGTAATAGTTCTCCTGTTTGAATTCTGTATTCAAGGTCAAGGATTCCAGTTCCAGAGTAGGTGCATTTAATAATTTCATAATGTTGCTTTTAATGAGAATAAAAATAAGCCTGATAATATATGACATATATCATATATTAAAATGCCAACTTGATAGGTAGGTAGGTGAAGTTGCTCAGTCGTGTCCGACTCTTTGCGACCCCGTGGACTGTAACCTACTAGGCTTTTCTGTCCATGGGATTCTCCAGGCAAGAATACTGGAGTGGATTGCCATTTCCTTCTCCAACCTGATAACTAATGCATTTTATTCATCTGGACACATATTTTATTCAAGATTCACTTTAAAACAAAACAAACAAAAACATGAAAGAACAAAAAAAATAATTCTCATAGTTCAAATGTTCATCTCTATGTCAATGTGTGAGTATTTGTGCATTTTACAAAATATTCCAAGGTTAGATAGTCTTTCACAAAATAACTTTTTCCTCTGAAATTCCCAGGCACATAGTGTCTTGAACTGCAGTTGGTTGCAAATGCAGTGATCTATGAGTAGAAACAAGTTTAAAGGCCATTCACCAGAGCTGAGCAATCAGCACTAACTACTATAGGCTTCAGAGTGGAATTCATATATTGATTTTACTTTATAAATCCTCTTCTGGTGGCCTCCTGCATTGCCTTACAGATTACCTCTGTACCTGTAAATCATCCCACAGCTGAGATTGGTTGTACCACTCATAAAACTGATTCTTTGATTTAAATGTTAGGGAACTGGAAGCAGATATTTTCATTAATCTTTCATGTACTTTTTTCTTACACATTTTTCTTCAGGATAGTGTGAACATAATTATATAGTCTTAACCTTCCTTGATTTATAATTTAAGATATTTGGCTCATAGATATTACAATGTAAGAAAGGTTAGCCCTGGGCTAATTTGTGAAATACATATTTTTAGAAAATCCAATGTCTTTGAGTTCTTTCTTTCACCTTCTATGCCTTCACTCCCTCAGGCACCTACTCCTTTGATTTAAACAATTTAATATCAATTTGCACTGCTATAAATTGCATGCAACTACTACAAGTTTTTAAATGCTATTTCCACCCTAAAGTTTAAACATTAACAAGTATCAGCTACTTTAAGGGAAGCTTTAAGATTACCTTAGGTTGGAGATGCTTCATGTCAGGTAGACAACTTTTGGAACATCCACTACATTCATAATAATGTCTTTAAATATCTTTCTGGTAGTTTCTGGTAGAGCTATGGTAGCCTTATTTCTTCTACCCAACTTTGCCTCAGCCCCAGCCAATTGGATGGCCATTTGATGCTGGTTGGTCCAAGACAGTTCTTTCAACAAAGAAGCTTCACTTGAGAATAAGAGTTTCTAACTGAGACTGAATAGAGATATAAAATCTCAGAAGTTGTGACTCTGCATACAACTGCCCAGGGACTGAGGTTGAGAGAAATCAGGCCTGCAGAAACAAGACATGAAGGTTTTAACTGAGAATAAGAAACAAGAGATGGAAAAACACACAGTTCAAATGTCTTGTTCCATTCTGACGCTTGAATTCAATGGGGTATTTTTATTTTCTTGTGAAAATAGCCCATTTTAATTAAGTTATACCAAACTGGTTTTTGTTACTTGTGAACTAAGTACTCCAACTGATGTATGGCACTTGTCATCCCCTTCCCTTTGGGGATAAGATTATTCAATATTCTCTGAGGAAATGAACTTATTTCACCCACAGTGTGTGGGGTCAAATAAACTGCTTCCACTTTTAGATCCAGGGCTTAGCTTTTGATCTAAATTAACCAGGGCACCCCATTTTCAGCAAATACGACTGGTTTATGGATGGATACCTGGTACACTGAGAGTCAATGGCATGAAGGGCAACTTTTCTGGAGTTTCTGGGAGATGTTCACTTTTCCTTTGAAATTTGAACCTTCAAGTACATAATTTAGAACAACTTTCACACTCTTGCTCTGAAGAAGAGTCAGTTTATACTAAATTAAGTCAAGTCTAAAGAAGTATCACCTAACAAGAAAGAAAAAAAAAAGTACTACGGTGTCTTCAGCTGAGTCTCAGGTTCAAACTCTACTGTATTTTATATACTCTGTACTTTTCAACGAAAAGCCTCCTAACAGATATAAAGCTACAGAGATACACATGCTACAGAGATACAGTTGCCTTCTTTATCTAAATTATATCTTATTTTTTCAAGTAAAAGAGAAAATTCAGGTGCTAGGATCATTATATTTAAATTTATGTTTTCTATAAGCAAAAAGACAGCATTATTTTAATTTTTATAGCAAAGGTAACTTATTAATTTTGCATTTCATCTTTCAGGCTACAATATTTAGCAAATGCTCTGTATCACACAGAGGAAAAGCAACAGATAGGAGATAAGAAAACATCAGTTTGCCCCTAATTTTCCTATAAACTAGTTATTTATAAACTAGGAAATCTATTTCTCTCTCTCTTTTGCTTTCATGAAATACATAACAAATATATCTAGGTAATCCATAAGGTTCCTGGGGAGATAAAAGCAACAAGTTGTAAGATTCAAGCTCAGTTCAGTTCAGTTCAATCGCTCAGTCATGTCCGACTCTTTGTGACCCCATGAAGCACAGCATGCTAGGCCTCCCTGTTCAACACCATCTCTTGGAGTTCACACAGACTTACGACCATCGAGTTCATGATGCCATCCAGCTATCTCATCGTCTGTCATCCCCTTCTCCTCCTGCCCCCAATCTGTCCCAGCATCAGAGTCTTTTCCAGTGAGTCAA
>SJYC01151122.1:0-12869 GCA_006408675.1 Madoqua kirkii | reverse complement strand
CTTGCTTTCATGAAATACATAACAAATATATCTAGGTAATCCATAAGGTTCCTGGGGAGATAAAAGCAACAAGTTGTAAGATTCAAGCTCAGTTCAGTTCAGTTCAATCGCTCAGTCATGTCCGACTCTTTGTGACCCCATGAAGCACAGCATGCTAGGCCTCCCTGTTCAACACCATCTCTTGGAGTTCACACAGACTTACGACCATCGAGTTCATGATGCCATCCAGCTATCTCATCGTCTGTCATCCCCTTCTCCTCCTGCCCCCAATCTGTCCCAGCATCAGAGTCTTTTCCAGTGAGTCAACTCTTCACATGAGGTGGCCAAAATACCAGAGTTTCAGCTTTAGCATCATTACTTCCAAAGAAATCTCAGGGTTGATCTCCTTCAAAATGGACTGGTTGGATCTCTTTGTAGTCCAAGGGACTCTCAAGAGTTTTCTCCAACACCAAAGTTCAAATGCATCAATTCTTCAGTGTTCAGCCTTCTTCACAGTCCAACTCTCACATCCATACATGACCATAGGAAACACCATAGCCTCGACTAGACGGACCTTAGTCGGCAAAGTAATGTCTCTACTTTTGAGTATACTATCTACGTTGATCATAACTTTCTTTGGAATAGGAATGAAAACTGACCTATTCCAGTCCTGTGGCCACTGCTGTGTTTTCCAAATTTGCTGGCATATTGAGTGCAGCACTTTCACAGCATCATCTTTCAGGATTTGAAATAGCTCAATTGGAATTCCATGACCCCCACCAGCTTTGTTCATAGTGATGCTTTCTAAGGCCCACTTGACTTCACATTCCAAGATGTCTGGCTCTAGACTGGTGATCACATCATCATGATTATCGGGGCTGTGAAAATCTCTTTTGTACAGTTCTTCTGTGTATTCTTGCCACCTCTTTTTAACATCTTTTGCTTCTGTTAGGTTCAGACCATTTCTGTCCTTTTTCGAGCCCATCTTTGCATGAGATGTTCCCTTGGTATCCCTAATTTTCGTGAAGAGATCTCTAGTCTTTCCCATTCTGTTGTTTTCCTCAATTTCTTTGCATTGATCACTAAAGAAGGCATTCTTATCTCGCCTTGCTCTTCTTTGGAACTCTGAATTCAGATGCTTATATCTTTCCTTTCCTCCTTTGCTTTCGCCTCTCTTCTTTGCACAGCTATTTGTAAGGCCTCCCCAGGAAAACATTTTGCTTTTTTGCATTTTTTTTCCATGGGGATGGTTTTGATCCCTGTCTCCCATACACTGTCACAAACCTCATTCCATAGTTCATCAGGCACTCTGTCTATCAGATCTAGGCCCTTAAATCTATTTCTCACTTCCACTGTATAATCATAAGGCATTTGATTTAGGTCATAACTGAATGGTCTAGCGTTTTTTCCTACTTTCTTCAGTTTAAGTCTGAATTTGGTAATAAGCAGTTCATGATCTGAGCCAGAGTCAGCTCCTGGTCTTGTTTTTGCTGACTATATAGAACTTCTCCATCTTTGGCTGCATAGAATATAATCAATCTGATTTCAGTGTTGACCATTTGGTGATGTCCATGTGTAGAGTCTTGTGTTGTTGGAAGAGGGTGTTTGCTATGACCAGTGCATTCTCTTGGCAAAACTCCATTAGTCCTTGCCCTGCTTCATTCCTCATTCCAAGGCCAAATTTGCCTGTTACTCCAGATGTTTCTTGAGTTCCTACTTTAGCATTCCAGTCCCCTATAATGAAAAGGACATCTTTTTTGGGTGTTATTTCTAAAAGGTCTTGTAAGTCTTCATAAAACCATTCAACTTCAGCTTCTTCAGCATTACTGGTTGGAGCATAGACTTGGATAACTGTGATATTGAATGATTTGTCTTGGAAACGAACAGAAATCCTTCTGTCATTTTAGAGATTACATCCAAGTACTGCATTTCGGACTCTTTTGTAACCACAATGGCTACTCCATTTCTTCTGAAGGATTTCTGCCCACAGTAGTAGATATAATGGTCATCTGAGTTAAATTCACCCATTCCAGTCCATTTTAGTTTGCTGATTCCTAGAATGTTGAAGTTCACCCTTGCCATTTCTTGTTTGACCACTTCCAGTTTGCCTTGATTCATGGACCTGACATTCCACGTACCTATGCAATATTGCTCTTACAACATGGATCTTGCTTCTATCACCAGTCATATCTACAGCTGGATATTGATTTTGCTTTGGCTCCACCCCTTCACTCTTTTTGGAGTTATTTCTCCACTGATCTCCAGTAGCATATTGGGCACCTAATGACCTGGGGAGTTTCTCTTTTGGTATCCTGTCATTTTGCCTTTTCATACTGTTCATGGGGTTCTCAAAGCAAGAATACTGAAGTGGCTTGCCATTCCCTCCAGTGGATCACATTGTGTCATACCTCTCCACCATGACCTGTCCATCTTGGGTGGCCCCACAAGGCATGGCTTAGTTTCATTGAATTAGACAAGGCTATGGTCCTAGTGTGATTAGATTGACTAGTTTTCTGTAAGTATGGCTTCAGTCTGTCTGCTCTCTGATGCCCTCTTGCAACACCTACCATCTTACTTGAGTTTCTCTTACCTTGGCCATGGGGTATCTCTTCACGGCTGCTTAAGCAAAGCACAGCCACTGCTCCTTACCTTGGACAAGGGGTATCTCCTTACCATCGCTGTTCGTGACCTACGCTCCTCAGAAATATCTATAGCAATATATGAATGCACTTGTGCATTCTTCAGAAATTAAAATATAAATTCTTAGATTTGTAAAATATACTTTTCTTCCAAAACAAACATCTAGCATACATATAATATCAAGTTTTATGTAGTCTCAAATTTCCATCCTATACTGGAGTTAAGGTAGGACTTTTCTCTTGCTTGAGTGGGCAATACTCAACAAAGTTGAGTATTACTAGAGTAGTAGTCAGTGACTTATTGATTGCTTATGGAGCGCCAGTTGTGCTAAGTTGCTTCAGTTGTATATAACTCTTTGTGACACTATGGACTGTAGCCCACCAGGCTCCTCTGTCCTTGGGGCTCTCCAGGCAAGAATACTGGAGTGGGTTTTCATGCCCAACTCCAGGAAACCTTACTGACCCAGAGATCAAACTCATGTCTCTTATGTCTCCTGGACTGGCATGTGGATTCTTTCCCACTATCGCTACTTGGGAAGCCCAAGTATTGCCCTAGTTCAATAGGCAGATTGCTTGAAGTATAGCAAAGTACTGACGCTTGAAAATGTGCAATACTGGTGGCTCAGAGGATAGTGTCTGCCTGCAATGCAGGAGACCTGGGTTCGATCCCTGGGTTGGGAAGATCCCTTGGAGAAGGAAATGGCAACCCACTCCAGTATTCTTGCCTGGAGAATCCCATGGACAGAGGAGCCTGGTGGGCTACAGTCCACGGGTTTGCAAAGAGTTGGACACGACTGAGCGAATTCACTTTCACTTTCACTAACAAGCAAGGGATCTTTCGGCTCTAGCAGCTTTCAATCATAACAAAATTTCTAATTGTGACAAAATTTTTAATTGTGAGAAAATGAAAATGCATAAAGTCAAGGAAATTCTTTTTAACCTGCAATTAATAGCACAGTTCTTTGAATTACTGAGACTATTTCTATTCAATTGTCAAAACTTAGATAAGGCTAAGTTTTGTTGCTATAGGGTATATTTTCAGAATATTTGCTTAAAAAAAACTGAATATAAACTGAGTATATTGAAAAGTCAAAATGGTTTGGTTTGATAAATTATAGAGTAACAGTTTGTATTCCTAAGTTTCTTAAAACTCTGCTAGGTACAAAATAAAATCTGATCACTGAAAGGTAGACAAGAATTCATTCGACAAACAGTTGTAGACCTATTAAAGGCTAGACACTGAGCTTATAAAACAAAATATGGATTTTACTGTGTAGGAAATTAAAAATAAATAGCAGAAACAAATAGATAAAACCCTTAACAGAATACTATTCCAACGGTGCTCTAATTATGAGTATCATGTAAAAAAAACTGAATATAAACTGAGTATATTGAAAAGTCAAAATGGTTTGGTTTGATAAATTATAGAGTAACAGTTTGTATTCCTAAGTTTCTTAAAACTCTGCTAGGTACAAAATAAAATCTGATCACTGAAAGGTAGACAAGAATTCATTCGACAAACAGTTGTAGACCTATTAAAGGCTAGACACTGAGCTTATAAAACAAAATATGGATTTTACTGTGTAGGAAATTAAAAATAAATAGCAGAAACAAATAGATAAAACCCTTAACAGAATACTATTCCAATGGTGCTCTAATTATGAGTATCATGCATTGTACTTTTGTTATGCTATGATACTCATAATTAGAGCACTTCTGGAGTAGTATTCCATTCAGCATTTTATCTATTTGTTTCTGCCGTACATTTTGATTTTCTTACATGGCAAAATCTATGTTTTAATTATTTTAGAATCACAATGTCTAGCCTATAATGAGCCTAATAACTTTTTGTTGAATAAGTGAATTTCAAAGATTGTTTATAGAGTACCTTCCTGGATATCAATAAGCTCATTACATCAAGCTAATTACTTGGTTGATTGACTATTAGTGCTACTAATAATCTTTGAAATTTTCAAATAAACTTATTCATATGTTAGGGAGAAAGGTGGATTAGATTTTTAATGGAATATAGTCAAGAGAATTTTGAAGAGTTTTCTGTTCATTAATGTTAACAGAGAAATGAAATAGGACTGATATCACTACTAAAATTTACTTAAAACTAATACTTTTTTCCTGAATTAAGTATGACCATATGTTCAAACTTTAGCAGATAAAGAAACTATAAAGAATAAAACTAAGAGAATCCTGTATGTAACCATCCCAACAATAGTTGATGGTATTTATTAAACTGTTCACACTATTTTTCACACATACACACACACACACACACACAGAGAAAATCACATATGTTGTAAGATGCTCACTGATAAAAACTGAACAATTCGTGCTTTGGGACATATTTCAGTCACATTTATTTTTGCTATTTTCTCTTAGAATTCTGGTGGCTAGGTTCATTCACTGCCAAATTTGCAGAGAAATAGTTGACAGTGAAACAAAAATACTGTGATATTAATTCCTAGGAGGAGAGATTCTTGAGCCTTTCCTCAAACCCAGTCTTCTGGCAGAGATAGGATTTGGAGGAGGGTGGTATTCGATCCCTGGGTTCAGAAGACTCCCCAGAGGAGGACATGGCAATATACTCCAGTATTCTTACTTGGAGAATTCCATGGACAGAAGAGTCTAGTGAGGTATGGTTCATAGGGTCACAAAGAATCATACATGACTAAAATGACTTAGTATGCACTCACACATGAATGGTATTCCAGGTAGACGATCAGGTTGCCTGGCCCACACAGTAAAGGATGCTGCTGCTGCTGCTAAGTTGCTTCAGTCTTTCCGACTCTGTGCAATCCCATAGATGGCAGCTCACCAGGCTCCCCCATTCCTGGGATTCTCCAGGCAAGAACACTGGAGTGGGTTGCCATTTCCTTCTCCAGTGCATGAAAGTGAAAAGTGAAGTGAAGTCACTCAGTCATGTCCAAACCTCAGCGACCCCATGGACTGCAGCCTTCCAGGCTCCTCCATCCATGGGATTTTCTAGGCAAGAGTACTGGAGTGGGGTGCCATTGCCTAGGAAAGGATGGGACTCCCCAAACCACCTTTTCCATTGATAAAGTGATTGGAAAACCTCTGGCCTCCAGCTACTTGGTTCATCTCTGTTCTCACTAGACTGGTAGAAAGAGGTCTGCTGGAAATTAAGTTTAAAAGAGGGATCATTATACATTAGGAAGTCTTATATCTGATTCCTTTGAATCAAATATCAGAGTCTTTGATCTCCTGACAGATGGCAAAAAAAGTGAACTAGTAGTAAACTGATCAGTGGGCCAGGGCCAGTAAATACTAGATTTCCTTGGGTATATTTGGAGATGAGAAGTCTCTGCTGCTGCTGCTGCTGTCGCTTCAGTCGTGTCCGACTCTGTGTGACCCCACAGACAACAGCCCACCAGTCTCCCCCATTCCTGGGATTCTCCAGGTAAGGACACTGGAATAGGTTGCCATTTCATTTTCCGATGCATGAAAGTGAAAAGTGAAAGTGCAGTCGCTCAGTTGTATCCATTTCTTAGCAACCCCATGGACTGCAGCCAGGCTCTTCTATCCATGGGATTTTCTAGGCAAGAGTACTGGAGTGGGTTGCATTGTCTTCTCTGTGAGAAGTCTCTAAGAGGGGAAAAAGCTACTCCTGTTAAGTTCTATAAATGAAATAGTAAAGGTTCAGTTCAGTTCAGCCACTCGGTGGTGTCTGACTCCTTGAAACCCCATGAAATGCAGCATGCCAGGCCTCCCTATTCATCACCATCTCCTAGAGTTCACTCAGACTCACATCCATTGAGTCCGTGATGCCATTCAGCCATCTCATCCTCGGTTGTCCCCTTCTTCTCCTGCCCCCATTCCCTCCCAGCATCAGAGTCTTTTCCAATGAGTCAACTTTTCACATGATGTGGCCAAAGTGAGATTCGGCTTTAGCATCATTACTTCCAAAGAAACCCCAGGGTTGATCTCCTTCAGAATAGACTGGTTGGATCTCCTTGTAGTCCAAGGGACTCTCAAGACTCTTCTCCAACACCACAGTTCAAAAGTTTCAATTCTTCAGCGCTCAGCCTTCTTCACAGTCCAACTCTCATATCCATACATGACCACAGGAAAAACCATAGCCTTGACTAGATGGAACTTAGTCGGTAAAGTAATGTCTCTGCTTTTGAATATACTATCTAGGTTGGTCATAACTTTACTTCCAAGGAGTAAGAGTCTTTTAATTTCATGGCTGCAGTCACCATCTGCAGTGATGGCACAGGAGTGGCTGAGAGGAGCTACCCTGTGTCCGAGGTCAGGGGCGGCCAGGCGAAGCCACCTTGCACCTGAGGCCAGAGGCGGTGACCCTGAGGAGCCACCCTGAGCCCAAAACCAGGGGCGGCAGCTGGGAGGAGCTACTCCACATCCAAAAAGCAGCTGCAGGAGGGCCTAGAGGAGCTATCCCACGTTGAAGGTCAGAAACTGCTGTGGTAAGGAGATACCCCTGGTCCAAGATAAGGAGAAGTGGCTGTGTTTTTCTGGAGCAGCTGTGAAGAGATACCCCATGCCCAAGGTAAGAGAAACCCAAGTAAGATGGTAGGTGTTGCAAGAGGGCATCAGAGAGCAGACACACTGAAACCATAATTAGAGAAAACTAGTCAGTCTGATCACACTAGGACCACAGCCTTGTCTAACTCAATGAAACTAAACCATGCCTGCGGGCAACCCAAGAAAGGTGGTTCATGGTGGAGAGGGCTAACAGAACATGGTCCACTGGAGAAGGGAATGGCAAGCCACTTTAGTATTTTTGCCTTGAAAACCCCATGAACAGTATGAAAAGGCCAAATGATAGGCTACCAAAAGAGAAACTCCCCAGGTCATTAGGTGTCCAATATGCTACTGGAGATCAGTGGAGAAATAACTCCAGAAAGAATGAAAGGATGGAGCCAAAGCCAAAACAATATCCAGCTGTGGATGTGATTGGTGATAGAAGCAAGATCCAATGCTGTAAAGAGAAATATTGCATAGGAACATGGAATGTCAGGTCCATGAACCAAGGCAAATTGGAAGTGGTTAAAACATTAAAGGTAATGTAGCTTGTTTGACCTTCAAGTTGTAAAGCTGTTTATATAGTGACAAATTTAATATTTTGTCTGAAAAATGATGTATTGAAAATTATTTTTCTAATTTTTCCACTGTTAATCTTATAGGATTCTACATAAGTTTTGCTGTTTTGAATTAATTTTGAATTAATATTTTTAAATTAGTTACATCTACATCTTATGGTTTCTCATTTTGCTTTTATGCATTGAGAAACCTTTCAATTTCCTTTTGTTTCCTTTTAAGAAACTCTTTTTTTTTTTTTTTTTTAACGAATCAGGTTTGGAGAAGGAAATGGCAACCCACTCCAGTATTCTTGCCTGGAGAATCTCATGGATGAAGGAGCCTGGACAACTACAGTCCACAGGGTTGCAAAGAGTTGGACACGACTGAGCGACTTCACTTCACTTCACTTCTATGCTTAAATAAGTAAATAAAATAATGTGTTATTTGATTTTATCCATGAGTAAATTGGAAGCAAAGATTCTGTTTTTATCAAATCTCTGAAGATCTATCAGTTATAATTACTGACTAGTTGAGTAAAATTACAGAAAATAAATTTAACATATAAATTTTCCTAAAATGTTAAAATATTTTACCAGTAAATCTTGATTTCTTTGAGTGGTCTGTTACAATTCTGTGGTGCTTATATCTATCTATATGTTACATCAGAATAAATTTAAGACATGCTATACTTTTTCACCTCATCTTTCAAATGAATGAATATCATCATTAGAACAAATAAAAATGAGAGCATGCTATGACCAAATCATTGGTGAAGCTTAAAATGTGAACTTAAAGATAATAAGCAAATATTGGATTTCCTGGAAAGAAATTTTAAAAATGCATTGACTAAAGAGCTAAATATTGTCAATAATCTTACTGAAATGAAAAATAAATGGTCATACTAATGATATGGACTGTGGTGTTGGCAACTCTTGAGAGTCCCATGGACTGCAAGGAGATCCAACCAGTCCATTCTAAAGGAGATCAGTCCTGGGTGTTCTTTGGAACAAATGATGGTAAAGCTGAATCTCCAGTACTTTGGTCACCTCATGCTAAGAGTTGACAAGAGTTGACCTCATTGGAAAAGACTTGCTGGGAGGGATTAGAGGCAGGAGGAAAAGAGGACGAAAGAGAATGAGATGACTGGATGGCATCACCGACTCAATGGGCGTGAGTTTGAGTGAACTCCGGGAGTTAGTGATGGACAAGGAGGCAAGGCGTGCTGCAATTCATGGAGTCGTAAAGAATCGGACACGACTGAGCGACTGAACTGAACTGAACTGAACTGAACGATAAAAAGAGCAGCTGGTGCTTAAAGCCAGGCCAACATGTCCCAGGCAGCCCTGGAGGGGTGGTCACCGCCAAGCTCCCCAGCCTACAGTCTTCCTACTCTGCACACCTGTGCGACTTGGTGGGTGGGGGGCACTCATGGATGGGGGCCATCCAGTCTTCCCTGGAAGAGCCTGTACTCCCTTGCTCCTGCAGGCAGAGACAATTGAAGGGGAGGATTTGAAAGGTTTTCCACAGAAGTCGAGGCAAGAGGGGCTTGGTCAGCTGGAGTGTCCTACACTGTGTGGCCAGGGAGGCCAGCCTAGCCAGCCCAAGACCTCCAGAGCCTGCTCCGCTGACATAAGTTCTTCAGATTGAACCGGGGAAAGAAGGGAGAAGCAGCTCCTTCCCCAGTTCACCCTACCCCAGACACCCAGGAAATGGTTCCAGCCAGGGGGGCACTTGTGGGGGTATTGGAGGGGAGAGCGTATGCAGAAAGGAAAAGTGAGCCACCATGACTGTAAACAGGGGCTAGAATTTCTAACGGGGCTTCCCTCGCAGCTCAGTTGGTAAAGAAACTGCCTGCGATGCAGGAGACCTGGGTTTGATTCTTGTGTCGAGAAGATTTCTTGGAGATGGAAATGGCAAACCACTCCAGTATTCTTGCCTGGAGAATCCCATGGACAGAGGAGCCTGGCTGGTTACAGTCCATAGGGATCATAAGAGTTTGACACTACTTAGAGACTGAACCAATCAACCAACTATATGAAATCAAGCCCTTTAATTTAATTACTCAAAGTATACCTTCTTAGAGTAAGGAGTAAGAAAAACAAACTATTACTGGATAATGAATGATTCTGTCAAGGATTTTTGAAACAAGATCACAACTGATTCTCTTACACATAAGTAACTATTCTTTCAACAAGAGTATAATGTAAATATCAACATGCAAAAGAATATATATGGAGTTATGCTGATATAACCAGGTCCAAAATCACTGTGGATGGTGACTGCAGCCATGAAATTAAAAGACGCTTACTTCTTGGAAGCAAAGTTATGACCAACCTAGATCGTATATTCAAAAGCAGAGATATTACTTTGCCAACGAAGGTCCATCTAGTCAAGGCTATGGTTTTTCCTGTGGTCATGTATGGATGTGACAGTTGGACTGTGAAGAAGGCTGAGTGCCGAAGAATTGATGCTTTTGAACTGTGGTGTTGGAGAAGACACTTGAGAGTCCCTTGGACTGCAAGGAGATCCAACCAGTCCATTCTAAAGGAGATCAATCCTGGGATTTCTTTAGAAGGAATGATGCTGAAGCTGAAACTCCAGTACTTTGACCACATTATGCGAAGAGTTGACTCATTGGAAAAGACTCTGATGCTGGGAGGGATTGGGGGCAGGAGGAGAAGGGGACAACAGAGGATGAGATGGCTGGATGGCATCACTGACTCGATGGACGTGAGTCTGAGTGAACTCTGAGAGATGATGATGAACAGGGAGTCCTGGCGTGCTGCAATTCATGGTGTTGCAAAGAGTCGGCACGACTGAGCGACTGAACTGAACTGAACACATTTTAAAGACAAGTGACCACTCATAAGCTTAAAGGCATTTGAGTAAGGCTACATATTATTATAACAAGTGAAAATATAAATATAATAAATCTTTATTTAATACAAATGAGAGAGACATGACCAATTCTCATATAAAAATGTTCTTTAAGCACAGATAAGCTAACAAAAATGATTAGATTAAAACAAATGTATGCATATGTAAATTATCCTCCTTTTATAAACAATAAACTTTATTGTACCTTATTTGTAATGTGTATTTTGTGATGGAAGTTGTGTTAATATTATGATGGAAATATTTACAGTCATTAATGTTTTTATTATTTAATTCCCTGGTATGTGCATGTTAAGTCAGTTTAGTTGTGTCTGATTCTTGTAACCCTATGAACTGTAGCATGCCAGGCTCCTGAGTCATAGAATTCTCTAGGCAAGAATACTCAAGTGAGATGCCACACCTTCTCCAGGGGTTCTTGCCTCTCAGGGATCAAACCTGCCTCTCTTATGTCTCCTGGATTGGCAGATGGGTTCTTTACCACTAGCACCAACTGGGAAACTCTAATCCCCTGATACAGTTCCTCAAAATATTTTACAACCTTGTTTTCCTCAAAAATCCAACTGTCCCCTGTTTCCTCTCACCCTCTGTACATAATTGTACTTCCAAAAATACTGATTTGTCATAGAAAAATGTCTGTGAATCCCTGAATTAATATTGCATCTTTTCATATTGCCTTCCTTTTTTCACTCACCCTAAATGTAAAAACCTTTTACTCATTTATCTTTTCTATATTTCATGTTACTCTCTTTTTTTAAGACTCTATCTTCATATGCATAGTCAGATTTTCTCTCTTCACGGTCTTTAGAAAAATACCTGAGTACTTGCTCCCTTGTAGCCAAGAGACTGGCCTTGTTTAGTAGTATCTCCTAAGTAGTATCAAGCTTGGCCTGGGTAACCAATAACATTAAGCGAAAGTACTAGTGTGTCACTAAATATTAAGCTATGATAGAATGTGCCTTCCATTTTGCATGCTCTCCCATTTACCCTCGCTTTGTCTCAGAGAACTTGCTGGAGGAAGCCAGCTGCCATGAAAGCGTATGGAGGCACTCGTGGAATGCGGATCTGAAGCCTCTTTCCTGAAACAACTGAGTGAACTTTGAAGCTGATACTGCAGTCCTGCACCTGACTGCTTTACTGTTACCTCATGATAGACTCTGATCTAGAAGCATCCAGCTATGCTACTCTAGAATTCCTGACACATAGAAAGTATGTGAGATAATAAATGTTTGTTGTTTTAAGCTGCTAAGATTTGAAATAATTTGATAAGCAGAATATATAACAAATGCAGTCCCCAAATGACTATGTTAACTTATTTATAGACTCTCCTCTGTTTCATTGGTTTATTTTTCTCCCTTTGCACTACTACTACACTGAATAATTGCCATAGTTTCAAAATAAATCTTTCTGTCTCGTAGTGTAAGTACTTAGGAAGATCCCTTGGAGTAGAGAATGGCTACCCACTCCAATTTTCTTTACTGGAGAATCCCATGGATAGAGGAGCCTGGTAGGCTACAGTCCATTTGGTTGGAAAGAGTCATACTGGAATGAGGGACTAAAGTGTTTGATGTTATGGAAATAAAAATACACTAGATTTTTTTCTATTGTTTATTGGAAATACAAGTATATTCTGTTACCTTAGTAATAGTATTAGTGATTCTAATAACTTTTTTGTAAGTTCCCTTGAGTTTCCTCTATCACAGTCACATTATCTGTGAAATGTGACACTTTTATTAATGTTATTGTTCTTCAAGACTGCCTTGGCTATTTCTCATTAAAATTTTTATATACATCAACTCCCACATGCTCATAGGTACACATGGGCATACGCACACACACAGAATACCCACAGTGATTCAGATTGGGGTTTAAATGAATCTGTAGATAACTGGGCAGAATTGACATTTTCATAATACTAAACATTCCAAACCCATGAACACTCTTCAATATTTATCAATATTATTCAGTGCTATACACTGCGGAGATCTTACACATTTTCATTTAACTTAAAGTTTGTGATGTTGTGTGTTGTGTTCTGTGCTTAGTCACTCAGTTGTGTCTGACTCTTTGTAACACCAGTTTCCTCTGTCTGTGGGGATTCTCCAGGCAAGAATACTGGCATGGGTAGCCATTCCTTTCTCCAGGGGATCTTCCCAAGCCAGTGTGTGAACCCAGGTCTCCTGCACTTCAGGTGGATTCTTTACCGTCTGAACCACTAGGAAATCTTACACAGTATAAAGAATCTGCTTGCAATGCAGGATACCCAGGTTTGACCCCTGGATC
>SJYC01151119.1:0-25412 GCA_006408675.1 Madoqua kirkii | reverse complement strand
TATTTTTCAGGCAGTTTGCCTATTTCCTCTTCATTTATTTGGACTTCTGTGTTTCTAGTTTGTTCCTTCATTTGTGTAGTGTTTAATCTTCCCTTTCACTTTTTTTTTTTTTAAACTTATTGTGTTTGAGGTCTCCCTTTCCCAGGCTTCAAGGTTGAATTCTTTCTTCCTTTTGGTTTCTGCCTTCTAGAGTTGGTCCAGTGGTTTGTGTAAGCTTGTATAGGGTGTGATTTGTGCTGAGTTTTGGCTTGTTGGTCAGTTCGTTTTTCCTCTGATTGGCAAGGCTGAGTAAGGTAATAATCCTGTCTGCTGATGACTGGGTTTGTATTTTTGTTTTGTTTGTTGTTTAGATAAGATGTCCTGCACAGGGTGACACTGGTGTTTGGGTGGTACAAGGTCTTGTATTCAAGTGGTTTCTTTTGTGTGAATTCTCATTATTTGACATTCCCTAGGGTCAGTTCTCTGCTAGTCTAGGGTCTTGGAATCAGTCCTCCCACTACAAAAGCTCAGGGCTTGATCTCTGGTCAGGAACAAAGATTCCACAAGTAGTTTGTTATGGCATTAAGTGAAATTAAAACAAGTATCCAAAAATGAGAAATCAAAGATGAACCCCAGACAGTTATAAAATCAGGCAAAAAATAATTAAAATAATGGAATATACACATATGCATATACACATATACACCATAAGCAAAATCAAAGCAGCCCCACAAATATAAAGTACAGTAGACTCACCCAGCAAACAAAGAAAATCAAAAATTATATCCTCCAGTTAAGAGCAAGACTAAAGCACAATTTGGAAAACAAAACTAAAGCAAGGTACCAAGTTGGGAATAATGCAATGACAACAAAACTAGCAAGTATGTTGAGAAAAAAGGAAAGAAAGGAATAATAGATATGCAAAGTTAAATAGAGATAAATAAAAAAGATTTATATACATTAAAGATTAACTGCAAGAGAAAAAAGATTAGTAGGAAAAGCAAACAAAGGATTAAATGTAGAAAGTAATAATAGGCTGAAAAATTAAAATTAGAAAAAGAGAGAAGATGGGGGGTGGGGAGAAGAAAAAGAAAGAAAGAAAAAAAGGAAAACTCCACAGAACTGCAAAACCCTAACGTGGAGCAGAGGTTTACAACAACAATAAAAAATGTGATTGAGGGGAAAAAAAACCCTCAAAATATTAATTATATTTCATATTGCCAATAAAATTGACAAGTACAACAAAGGGGTGGATCTTATATTGTCTCACTTTCGGGGTCATCATTACTGTCTTCTATATTCCATATATATGTTGCAAGAGAAAAAAGATTAGTAGGAAAAGCAAACAAAGGATTAAATGTAGAAAGTAATAATAGGCTGAAAAATTAAAATTAGAAAAAGAGGGAAGATGGGGGGTGGGGAGAAGAAAAAGAAAGAAAGAAAAAAAGGAAAACTCCACAGAACTGCAAAACCCTAACGTGGAGGCAGAGGTTTACAACAACAATAAAAAATGTGATTGAGGGGAAAAAAAACCCTCAAAATATTAATTATATTTCATATTGCCAATAAAATTGACAAGTACAACAAAGGGGTGGATCTTATATTGTCTCACTTTCGGGGTCATCATTACTGTCTTCTATATTCCATATATATGTGTCAGTATACTGTATTGGTGTTTTTCTTTCTGGCTTACTTCACTCTGTATAATCGGCTCCAGTTTCATCCATCTCATTAGAACTGCGTCAAACTTATTCTTTTTGAGGGCTGCGTAATACTCCATTGTATATATGTACCATAGCTTTCTTATCCATTCATCTGCTGATGGACATTTGGCTTCAGAGGGAGAGGGAGAGGGTGGGAAGATCTGGGAGAATGACAACGAAACATGTATACAATCATATGGGAGATAAAGCACCAGTCTATGTTCAATACAGGATACAGGATGCTTGGGGCCGGTGTATGGGATGAACCGGGGGGATGGGCAGGGAAGGGAGGTGGGAGGGGGCTTTAACATGGGGAGATCGTCTACACCTGTGGCTGATTCATGTCAATGTATGGCAGAACCAATACAGTACTGTGAAATGGAATAAGCATTAAACAAAAATAAAAAAATAAAAATTTATAAAAACAACAACAACAACAACAAAGGGGTGGAAAAAAGAAAAAAAAGTTTTTTAAAAATCTGAAAGAATCTATAGAACAAGTCAAAACAAAAGAATAATAAATGTTTTTCTTGAATCACTGCTGTCAGAATTCTTTCCCTTGCTGAGTCACAGTCCACCTCACCTCCCTAGGATGCTTTCCAACACTGCGGTGGTCTCACCTGCTGTGAGGTCAGCACACATTCTAATCTGGTCCTACTCTGGTGTGTTCTTGCCTCCAGTGTCCACAGCTATCAGAACTAGTGCATTTTCTTTTGTGGGAGTTCTCAATGCCCTTTTATTTATTCCATAGTCACAAAGTCTGCCTAGTTCATTATGTGGATTTAATCTGCAGCTTGTATAGCTAGTAGTGTATGGGGTCTTCTTCCTTAGCCACACTGCCCCCTGGGTTTCAATTGTGGTTTTATTTCCACCTCTGCATGTGGGTTGTCCACTAGGGTTTGCTCTTGGGGCTGCCCTGGGGCTGCCCTGGAGGACTTAGGTCTGCCCTAAGTGAGGGCCAGCTGTGGGGGTGGTTCAGCTGCATGGGTTGCAGGGGTTCTGGCAGCACTAGGTACTCAGAGGAGTTGACAGCTAGGGCAGCAGGAAATATAGTGCTCTAGAAGGGTATGGCAACCAATATTGACCAATACCCTCCATTATTCTTGCCTGGAGAACCCCCTGACAGACAAGCCTGGCAGGCCACAGTCCACAGGGTCGCAAAGAGTTGGACATGACCAAAGCGACCCTGCGTGCATAGATCCAAGACTCTTTTGCCTGTGGCAGCTCTGCACCAGTGCGGGTTGAGCATGAAGGTGGTGCAGCTGCTTGGGTTGTGGGCATCCTGGAGGCACCAAGTGTACAGAGACACATCCTGCCTCTGCCACAGGAGTTACGGCCCTATCCGCCTTTTTTTGAGCTTCTTGTAGCTGACAATCAGAAGACCTCTTTGGTCAGTCTTTCTCGGTAACGCTGCCCATTCAGCACTTGGAGGGCTCCCTTGTCTGGGGTCCTTCTCTGTTGTCTGGCATGTCAGGCATGTAGAGGGGGCCCCCTGCTGGAGTCCTACTCTGTTGTTCAGCAAGTCAGTCACTTAAAGGAGCACTCTGGGTGTGGTCCTACTCTGTAGTTCAGTGCCTCAGGCATTTGATGGGCCAGCCTCTATATTGCTCCGCTGCTAATCCTGGCATGTGGGAAGAGGCTATGGTGATGGCTCCAGCTTTATGTGTGACTCAGCAGTATAGCTTTGTTTCCGTTGCTGCCTGGCTTTCCTCAACAGGCATTTCCCACTACAAACTCCTCCCTTACATCTCCTCAATCTGTCTCTCTGCTGTCAACATCAGCCCTCGCCCTGAGATTGTTCCACAATCCCTAAACTCCAGCTCCCAGCTGTTGCCCCTCTAAGGGACCTGTGTCCCTGTCCGGGGTATCATGGCTGCAGGAAGAACTGTCGGATTCCCATTTCATTTAGGCTTCCACAGATCAGCTGTTTCGCTCTCAGCCTTAAATGTTTGTCCTCTGACTCAGACAACTGCCCCAAAGTGGGGACTGGACCCCTGCTTTAGTTCCCCTACCCTACTAACACTCCTGTTCCCCTCCCCCGCCTAGTTACTTCATCCTATGGAGTTTTCCATGATTCTATATATCCTTTTCCACTGGTGAGGTACTCCTGTCAACTCTCAGCTGGTGTTCTGCATGCTCTTCTGTGCCTGAAAGTGTATTCCTGATGTATTCGTGGAGAGAGATATACTCCACATCCACCTACTCCTTCTCCATCTTGTTCTCCTCTTGAGCGTACGATTTTTTTTTGTTCTTTTCTAATGTTTTTAAGGTTTTACTACCTTTATAAATTTGTTATTTTTCATTATTCTGAATACTTTTTGTGTAAAATGATGACTGTACATTGAAAATTTAGAAGTCTTTGCATTTAAAGAGGCTTGGCTCTTGTAGCAGATACCTATGAGGTTGTAAACAATATTCCCTCATCTCATTTGAGCTGCAGCTGAGTTTGAGGATTTTCTAGATAATTTTGTTGTTCCCTTTCTTCAAAACCACAGAAGTCAGACAAGAATTGTGGGTGAGTGATTCTCAAATAATTGGAAGGGGGTTGAGAGATCAAACTTAAGCCTTCTTATGCATAGGAATTGACCAGAAGTATATTATAAAGAGTGATTTAGAATATACTAGAGGGAGTGGCTCAGGTGGTAGAGAATCCACCTGCAATGTGGGACACCTGGGTTGATCCCTGGGTTGGAAACTTCCCTGGAGCAGGGGAATGCTACCCACTCCAGTATTCTGACCTGGAGAATTCCATGGACTCTATAGTCCATAGTGTTGCAAAGAGTTGGACATAACTGAATGACTTTCACTCAGTCACAGAGGGAGTTAATTCCAGTTACATATAACACTAACTAGTTTAGTTAGACATCTTTAGTTTCTTAACCCTACTTTCTCTCTCACTCTGCTTATCTTCTTCATTTTTTTTTTTTTAAGTAATCTCTTTCCATGTAAACTACCACATCTAAATCTTTTTTTTCTAAGGCTTTGCTTTTAGATACTGTCAGTGAGTACTTGTGATTGTGAAAAAAAGGCCTTGGAAGGCAACCTCAGGTTGAGGATTCTTTGGCATTGCCTTTCTTTTGGACTGGAATGAAAACTGACCTTTTCCAGTCCTGTGGCCACTGCTGAGTTTTCCAAATTTGCTGGCATATTGAGTACAGCACTTTCACAGCATCATCTTTTAGGATTTGAAATAACTCAACTGGAATTCCATCACCTCTCTTAGCTTTGTTTATAGTGATGCTTTCTAAGGCCCACTTAACTTCACAGTCCAGGATGTCTGGCTCTAGATGAGTAATCATGCCATGGTGATTATCTTGGTTGTGAAGATCTGTTTTGTAGAAACATTAGTCAACTCCAAATTTCCCATCGCCAGGAGGATCCCCCAAAGAGAGTTTGTAGCCACCCCAAGAACTCCCCATCTCTTTCTTTGAGATCCTATAGGCTCTGAATGTTTTTCTTTAGGACTCTGATAATTTTTTTTTTTTTTTAACTTAGCTGGAGGTATTTACCCAGAAACAACACGTCTTATTCAAGATGGCTCAAGTCCCTTCTTGTTCAGGGATCAGAAAATATATCTCCTGTTTTGGAGTACAACCCCTGCCAAGCTGTGTTGGCTTGTTAGAGCTGTCCTGAGAAATCTTATCTTCAGAAACTTAATTTTGGGGATATTTATTAGACTGACACTCATTTGCACTTCAGAATAGGTATCTGAAATCTCCCAGGGGATCACAGATGTATTGAGTGTCCTCTTCTGTTTTATTCCATGGCTTGACTTGTGAGTAGTGAATTCAGGAGTCATGTCCTGGTATCTTGACTACTGTGCGGGTAGGAAGAATTATAGGGTAGAGGCCCTTCCATGTGGTCTAGAGTTGAGCCTTTGAGGACCCATCTTTCCAGACTTTCATTGTGACTTGAGTCCCTGGAGCATATAGTGGTGACTCTTTAGAAGTTTCTGGGTCCTGGTTGGCACCCCACAAGCATATATATTGTTGGAATTGCCCAATGGCCATGGTATAAGACGAGAGGGTCTGAGCCTGTATATCTAGGGAAAGGTCATTGACATAAACAAAAAGTCTCCCATATAGCATCTCATAAGGACTAAGAGCAACCTGTTCCTTAGGGACAATGAGGTTGTGGAGGAGAGCTATTGGTAAAGCCTCCTTCCTTCCCAGGGAGGCCTTCTGGGTTATCCTTTTTTATTGCTGATTTTAATAATTGGTTGGCTTTTTTTACTTTTCCTACAGACTGAGGACTCCAGGCACAATGGAGATAGTGCATAATGCCCAATGCTTTAGAGACCCCTTGAGTGATCTAAGAAGTAAATGATATCCCATTGTAACTTTGTAATGACTTAGGCATACCAAATCTCAGAATGATTTCATGGAGCAGTTTTCTTACCATCTCCTCAGCCTTCTCAGCCTGAAAATGAGAGCCTTCAATCCATCCCATGAATGTATCTGTCATGACTAATAGGTATTTATACCCTTGAGAAACTGGCATCTAGGTGAAGTCCATCTGCCAGTACTCTCCTGGGTAGGTCCCACATTGTTGGACAGGCTGAGCCAGTTGGGGTCTTCAAGCTCCTTGGGGACTGTTTAATTGGCAAGTGGGACAAGAGGAGACCACTTGCCTTGTAGTTGTTTGGAGGCTTGTTCCTCTGAAGGACTTTTCTAGTAATCTTTGGAGGCCTATTCCCCTAAATGAGTTGTGGCATGTAAGGAGTTAGCCAACTTCCATTGGAGGTTTCCAGGAAGAAAAAGGAGTCCCTCCTTTTGGAACCACGCCATATGATCTTCTTTAAATCCCTCACTCTTAATTTTAAGAGACTTAACTTCAGTATATGAAGGAGTTTCTGGCAAATTAGTGTGTGGAACTACGGTGACAATTCCTATTATGTCACTGTTCTGCAATGTTGCTCTCTTAGTTGCCTGATCAGCTGGTTGGTTCCCTTGTGCCACTTCCATGTTCCCTTTTTGGTGTCCTTTATAGTGGGAGACTGAAACTTCAGCAGGCAGATGGACTGCCTCCAAGACTCTAAAGATCTGATCACCATATTTGATTGGGGACTCTCAGGTGGTCAAGTGGCCTCTTTCTTTCCAAATAGCATGTGCAGGTAGCACCAGAAAGGTATACTTGGAGTCAGTGTAAGTGGCTACTGTTTATCCTTTTCCCACCTCTAAAGCTCAAGTCAGGGCTATGAGCTCAGTTAAATGGGCTGAAGTATCTGGCAAAGGTTTAGCCTCTATGGTCTCGAAATTGGAGACTACTGCATATGCGGTTTTTTTTTTTTCCACCCAAGACAAAGCTAAGTGCATCAGTGTACCAGATTTCCTCAGGATTGGTCAGAGGATCTTCCACCAATCCCTCTTGGGGCTTTGTCCAGTGGTCCAAGGTTTCTAGGCAAGAGTGAGAGGAGAGAGAGCCCTCGAGGGTAGGCAGGAGGGTGGCTGGTTTAAGAAACTCACAAGGGAATACAGTGAGGCCTGGATTTTCCATCAGAACTACTTGATGCCTGAGGATTCTTTGATCAGACATCCATAAAAGACCTCTCCTATTTAGGAGTTGTTTCACTTGGTGACTGGTAAAAATAGTTAGTTTGCCCCCAAAAGAGAGTTTTAAGGCATCTTCTATCAGGACTGCAATAGCTGCAAGATTTTCAAAGGTCTCTTCCCTGTAAGGGAAGAGGACACTCAGGAACCACCAGAAATTCGTGGGAAAATATGTGTCTGCCTCAGCAACAAAGAAGTGCTCTGGTGAACCTTTTAGTATCTGTTTTTCCTGTAGTGTCCCAAATGATACAGTTTTCAGAGGTGAAGTCTCCAGAGTAGGAGGTCAGGACAGAGTAAGGAGCCCCTGTGTCAGTCAAAAAATTTTCAGACCTACAAGCCGCATCTAGTTGCACCCTTGGCTTCAGCCCCGTGATTGTTATCTGTGACAGGCAGGCTGGCTGAAGCAGGCCACTTCAGTCCTGTTGAACCATAAAGAGGGAAAGCTTGGCACTTGACCTTCAGGCTCTTGGGTCCTGAGGGCAGAGTACCACTCAGTATCCCAATTGATGGCATTTGTAGCAAGCCATTTTAGGAGATCTGTCAAGGTTTGGACACTCTTCGGCCTATGCCCCACCTGTTTATAGATTAGGCATTTGCCTCCTGCCTTGTCCTTCAAGGACCCAGGATTTGCCATAGGGCTTCCCTGGAGGGCAGCCAGCATCTGGGCATGCCTTGTCTCTCTCCTTTTCTCCTTTGCCTGGGCCTTGGCCTCCCTCTCCTGTTCTTTATTTTAAGAGGTATTGGGGGCTGTCTGGACCATCTCATCTAAAAAGGCAGCATGGTTCTGTTGCTGTAGCTGTTGCAACTGTATCCTGATGTCTGATGCACGTTGAAACAGGAATGTGTCCTTTAAAATCACCTATCCCTCGTAATAGTCTAAGTCCAGATAAGTAAACTTTTGGAGGGCCTCTTTTAGCCTTTCCAGAAACGTAATGGGTTTCTCGTTGGGTTCTTGAGTTATTGTTGAGACCTGGGCATAGCTGATTACTTTTTGCTGGGCTGCTTTCAGTCCTGCCTTCAAACAGATCAGAAAGTGGTCCCTTTCCCAGATGTTCTCAGGGTTATTATGATTCCAAATAGGATCTGAGGAGGGGACTGCAGTTTCCCCTACTGAGTATTTATCGCTTGACATGTGAAGCCCTGTCGCATATCTTCGGGCTTCCTTTAAGATCCTAGTATGATCAGGGTCAGATAAATTTTGGCTAAATATGAACATAATGTCCTTCCATGTCAAGTCAAGGGCCAAGGTAATGTGTTGGAATGTATGTATATACTTGCCTGGGTCATCTGTATAGCTTCCCAGAACTTGTTGATCTGTCTTAGTTCTAAGAGGGAGAAGGGCTTATGGACCTAGGCTGGTCTGAATTCTCCTCCAGTTTCCATTAAGGGACATATTCTAGGTGGCTTTTGTGGAGGCAGTGTTCCCGGATATGAGGGCACATTTGGATACAAGGAAGGAGCACCAGGCAACTTGAGAGCTGTGGGAGGTGAGCCTTCACGGGGGGTTCCTTCTCTTGGTTGTCTGTGCTTAACACCATTTGCCTACTAGGCTCACATTCAGGGCATACAACAATCCCATACTTAGACAGAGTTTCTTTATATCTTTTAGTCGGAAGAAAATTTGGACACAGGGGGTCTCTGTCCATTTACTTTGTCTTATACAGAATAATTCTAGCTGCAGGATGGTATTGTAATTTAAACTCCCATCCTCAGGCCAGTGTTCCTTGTCCCTCAGAGGATACCATGGCCAAGCAGTGGCACAAAATAATTAAAGCAACTTCTCCTTAGAGTTAGAGGATCAAGCAGCTTCCAGTTATCAAGGATGTACCTCAAGGGCATTTGCTGGGAGGTGGATTGGTTATTTCCCATCTGAAAAACAGTGAGGAAAGTGAGCAAAACAAAAAAGAAAAAAAACTAAGAGGCCTCTTTCAATTTCCATGGGAGGACTTCCTTATGAGTGAGTCCGTTTGAAGCTTATCCTACCCAGTACTGTTGTAACCTGCGAGCCAGGCATCTCCAGGTCAGGGTGCAAATCCCCAGGCAAGCTGAGGAGTGACAACCTTTTGCAGATTGAATCCCTGGGCACATCGAGGAATGTCCGTCTCCTAAGAGTTGGGTCCCTGGGCAGGTCAAGGCATTTCAACTTCCTGAGACCCCTGGACTGGCAGATCCCCTAGCAGGTTGAGGTGTGACAAACTTTTGAGGACTAGATCCCTAGGCAGGTCGATGCAGGTGGACTTCGTGGGAACTTCGGATTAGAGTTGGGTGTTCCCATGATCACCAGAGTGACCATTGCTGGGTAAGATTGGTTCAGTTCAGTTCAGTCGCTTAGTCGTGTCCGACTCTTTGTGACCCCATGACGTGCACCACACTAGACCTCCATGTCCATCATCAATTCCCAGAGTTTACCCAAACTCATGTCCACTGAGTTGGTGATACCATCAAACCATCTCATCCTCTGTTGTCTCCTTCTCCTGCATTCAATCTTTCCCAGCATGAGTTGGCTCTTCACATCAGGAGGCCAAAATATTGGAGTTTCAGCTTTAACATCAGTCTTTCCAATGAACACCCAGGACTGACCTCCTTTAGGATGGACTGGTTGGATCTTCTTGCAGTCCAAGGAACTCTCAAGAATCTGTTCCAACACCACAGTTAAAAAGCGACAACTCTTCAGTGTTCAGCTTTCCTTATAGTCCAATTCTCACATCCATACACGACTACTGGAAAAACCGTACCCTTGACTAGACAGGTCTTTGTTGACAAAGTAATGTCTCTGCTTTTGAATATGCTGTCTGTGTTGGTCATAAGTTTCCTTCCAAGGAGTAAGCGTCTTTTAATTTTATGGCTGCAATAACCATCAGCAGTGATTTTGGAGCCCCAAGAAAATAAAGTCTGACACTGTTTTCCCATCTATTTCCCATGAAGTGATGGGACCGGATGCCACAATCTTCGTTTTCTGAATGTTGAGTTTTAAGCCAACTTTTTCACTTTCCTCTTTCACTTTCCTCAAGAGGCTCTTTAGTTCTTCTTTACTTTCTGCCATAAGGGTGATGTCATTTGCATATCTGAGGTTATTGATTTCTCCTGGCAATCTTGATTCCAGCTTGTGCTTCTTCCAGTCCAGCGTTTCTCATGATGTACTCTGCATATAAGTTAAAGAAGCAGGGTGACAATATACAGCCATGATGTACTCCATTCCTCATTTGGAACCGGTCTGTTGTTCCATGACCCATTCTAACTGTTGCTTCCTGACGTGCATACAGATTTCTCAAGAGGCAGGTCAGGATTCCTATCTCTTTCAGAATTTTCCACAGCTTATTGTGATCCACACAGTCAAAGGCTTTGGCATAGTCAATAAAGCAGAAATAAATGTTTTTCTGAAACTCTCTTGCTTTTCAATTATCCAGTGAATGTTAGCAATATGATTTCTGGTTAGTCTGACTTTTCTAAAACAAACTTGAACATCTGGAAGTTCACGGTTCACGGATTGCTAAAGCCTGGCTTGGAGAATTTTGAGCATTACTTTACTAGAGTGTGAGATGAGTGCAATTGTGCGGTAGTTTGAGCATTCTTTGGCATTGCCTTTCTTTAAGATTGGAATGGGATTGGAATAAAAACTAACTTTTTCACTCCTGTGGCCACTGCTGAGTTATCCAATTTTGCTGACATATAGAGTGCAGCACTTTAACAGCATCATCTTTTAGAATTTGAAGTAGCTCAACTGGAATTCCATCACCTCCACTAGCTTTGTTCGTAGTCATACTTCCTAAGGCCCACTTGACTTCACATTCCAGGATGTCTGGCTCTAGGTGAGTGATCACACCATCATGACTATCTGGGTCATGAAGATCTTTTTTGTACAGTTCTTCTGTGTATTCTTGCCACCTCTTCTTAATATCTTCTGCTTCTGTTAGGTCCAGACCATTTCTGTCCTTTATTGAGCCCTTCTTTGCATGAAATGTTCCCTTGGTATCTCTAATTTTCTTGAAGAGATTGCTAGTCTTTCCTGTTCTATTGTTTTCCTCTATTTATTTGCATTGATCACTGAGGAAGGCTTTCTTATCTTTCTTTGCTATTCTTTGGAACTCTGCGTTCAAATGAGTATATCTTCCCTTTTCTCCTTTGTTTTTCATTTCTTTTCTTTTAACGGCTATTTATAAGGCCTCCTCAGACAGCCATTTTGTTTTTTTGCATTTCTTCTTCTTGGAGATGGTCTTAATCCCCGTCTCCTGTACATTGTCACAAACCTCCATCCATAGTTCATCAGGCACTTTTGCTATCAGATCTAGTCCCTTAAATCTATTTCTCACTTTCACTGTATAATCATAAGGGATTTGATTTAGGTCATACCTGAATGGTCTAGTTGTTTTCCCCACTTTCTTCAATTGAAGACTAAATTTGGCAAGAAGGAGTTCATGATCAGAGCCACAGCCAGCTCCTGGTCTTGTTTTTGCTGACTGTAAAGAGCTTCTCCATCTTTGGCTGCAAAGAATATAATCAATCTGATTTTGGTACCATCTGGTGATGTCCGTGTGTAGTGTCTTCTCTTGTGTTGGTGGAAGATGGTGTTTGCTATGACCAGTGCATTCTCTTGGAAAAACTGTATTAGCTTTTGTCCTGCTTCATTCTGTACTCCAAGGCCAAGTTTGCCTGTTACTCCAGGTATTTATTGACTTCCTACTTTTGCTTTCGAGTCCCCTATATGGATAGGATTAAATCACTGCAGATGGTGACTGCAGGCATGAAATTAAAAGACACTTACTCCTTGGAAGGAAAGTCATGACCAACCTAGATAGGATATTGGAAAGCAGAGACATTACTTTGCCAACAAATGTCCGTTTAGTCAAGGCTATGGTTTTTTCAGTGGTCATGTACGGATGCGAGATTTGAACTGTGAAGAAACCTGAACAACTGAGGAATTTGTGCTTTTGAACTGTGGTGTTGGAGAAGACTCTTGAGAGTCCCTTGGACTCCAAGTAGATCCAAGTAGTCCATTCTAAAGGAGATCAGCCCTGGGTATTCCTTGAAAGGAATAATGCTAAACCTGAAACTCCAGTACTTTGGCCACCTCATGCAAAGAATTGACTCATTGGAAAAGACTGATGCTGGGAGGGATTGGGGACAGGAAGAAAAGGGGACAACAAAGGATGAGATGGCTGGATGACATCACCGACTTGATGAACATGAGTTTGAGTGAACTTCGCGAGAAGGTAATGGACAGGGAGGCCTGGTGTGCTGCAATTCATGGGGTCACAAAGAATCAGACATGACTGAGCGACTGAACTGATCTGAACTCAAGAGGTTTTAATCTTTACTCATTGCCAGTTTGTTCACTGCAGATGGGAATAGATATAATGATGAAAAGCAATCCAAGCTTGTACCCTGAGACTGGGAACCTGGTGAAGCAGCCATAAACCTTATCCTCTTACTGCTCTAAGAGAATGTAAGTCAGTGATTTCCTCCCCTAGTCCTCCATAAGAGCAGGTTAGTGGGTATCCAATCTTAAACATTTCATTGTCATAGACCCACTGTAGGTAATAACAGAATTAATGACAAAAGAGTGGGTTGTCTGGCCTTGTTAGGGGTATTAAAGTATTTTAATAACAAGCAGAGTGGAGCAATGTTGCCTACAAGGGATCAGGGTCCTGGTTGTGGGAGGTAGTAATTGGCTTAAGAACAACGTGATAAGAGGCAAAAGACCAGATTTTCCATAAAAGTGGAGGGGAAATTTGATCTGGGAGTATGTTTTTAACTTTAGGAGAAGGGTAGTATGGGTTTGGGCTCAAACAGCCCACAGGGCTAACTCTTCAAAGTGCCAAACATTATCCCTGGAAGCCCAATTATCTTTAAGGGGATGTCAACAGATGGACTTCTCGTAGACATTGTGTACCTGTCAACCATCCTAGTGGATTCACTGAGAGATACTGTTGCACAAGTTGTAGGAAACATGGAAGATGAAGGCTTGAATATCTAGAGTGATTGGATATTATACAGTATTTCTCTCCCATGGGCCAACTATTTTCTGGTTGTCCCTCCAGAAGACTGTAGAGGCAACATTGTGGGTCCAGAAGGGCCTCAGGAAAAAGCATGAAACAGAAGGAAAAGGGGCAGAGCACAACTTTTGAAAGAATGACATAGACCAAGGGCATAACAAAAACTGATTAAAATCAAATAGGTCCAAGATGATAAGTCAAATTCAACTAAACCTTGATCTCCAATGTGTAAGCTTACTGACACACCCCAAGGTGTCAGGATATTTCCAAGGCACCAAAGATGGAGGAGTGGGTTGTTCCTCAATGGTTGGGATGATCATCCCCCTCACTAGCATATGAATTCACCCAACTTGCACAAACTAGCCACACCAGATTCCATGGTCAAGTATCTGCCCTGCAATGGGCCACGCTCTGTGGAGTGTGCTTCTTTGTGGATCAGAACAAATCTACCTCTTACCTATCACTGTGTCTGTAACTGAAATTTTGCAATGAAACATCAGGATCTGAGCTTCTTTAGGTCCTGAAGCCAGGCACCATGGGTTGTGGCCAGACTCAAGTCCCGGGAGAGAGGAGCTGAAGGAGAGGAGGAAAAAGCAGTGGAAAAAATGTGCCAATGAATCCCCTTCATAATCTGCCTGAAAATCTGCTAAATACTTGACCTGTGCTCACAGTTTTCATTAGCCTGATCCTTGGCACAAAGAAGATTAAGGACAGAAGAACCCCCACTTGCTTGGGTAACAGCTACAAGAGCACACAGGATAGTAGAGCCTTCAGGACACACTGAGGAGTAGCCTCTCCAGAGTCCCTCAGTTGCACCCACTACTGTTTGCCTGTTTGCGGGGTTTGAGGAAGGTATTAAGATTTTGTTAGGATATGTTCTTCCAACCATAGGAGCGAGGACATCCTACCCTAACTGAAGGTCTTCTGGAATCTGATACTGAGCCTTGTGAGCTTTCTGCTGAGTTTGTTTTTCTGCTGCCCTGGTTTTCAGCATGATGGACTTTTTGTCACTTCCCCTGCACTGGGTTTTCTGTGCATTCAGCTTTCACTGAAGAAGCTTTCAAGGAGTTGGGCTCCCACTGTGATTGGCCTCTTCCTTGCAAGTCATGCACCGAGGTTTTTGGAGCCATGTTAAGTTCAAGAAACGGCACCGTACATGTCAGGGAAGTGTGTAATTTCCTCAGTTCTGTCTCATTGCAACAAAAATTTGAAGCGACAGACCAGTATTACATCCCTCGGGTGGACTAGTGTTACAGCCCTCAAATGGACCAATGTTACAGTTCCATGTTACAGCTCAGCTTTATTTAGAAGGTAAAGGAAAACACATCCTCAAGGCATGAGGGCATGCCGACTCAAAAGACGTGAACAGGAGAGAGGCTTCTGGCTCAATTATGGCTCCTCTTTTTATATGTTTTTTCTCCCCCAACTGGGCCTGCCCTATGTAAATTGGGCTAGCCAGGAGTGCTGTTTGTTCTACCTGAAGTCCTTGCTCAGGTCCTTGAACCTTCCTTGTTCTACCCCTTCCTTGTCTTTTAGCCACTGCCATTCTGGACTTATTTTTCCTATTTTAACTACTTAAACAATATTTTACTCACATAGTCCATTTCAAAATGCCCTCAAAATTCAAGTCTATTTATGTTCCACTCTTTCCGCTATTACTTACTAATCAGTTGTCCTATATTAATTTAGTTTTTTATATGTGTTCCATTCAGCCTATGCAGAGATCTAACATTAGTTGTTGTCTACAGATCTTGAAAGAAGTCAAGAAAGAATATTTTGGAGAAAAATGCCATCTTCTATAGAAATAATGGTATGGGAGTTCTTTGCATAGTCTCTAAGCAGAGAAGAAGAATGAGAAAGTTATCTCTGCTGGCTTATCCTGTTGGTGGAATCTACTCTCAAGTGTATGCACCCAAAAGTCATTGTTCTTGTCCTCAGGGTTTTCATCTTTCCCTATAAAGACATGATGTTTAAGAGTCCTATCAAGGTTGTGATTCTGTCTCCTTAGCAATTTTGCCACCTTTTAAATTAAATCTTTGGCTAGATTATCAGAACAGTCATCACTGCAACTGCAAAAGATAAAGGTCTTTTAAATATGGTACTGGAGCCCTTCACACAGCACACACATAATAGATAACTGGCTAACCTGTAACTGTCAGTCTTTTTTAAAAGCTTTTATAGATATTTTAAAAAGGCTTTTACAGATATTTTTAAAAGACTTTTACAGATATTAACAAATCCAAACAGCTGACAATTTTTATAATTACCATTTTCCTATTACCTCCAAATGCTAGAGGACTTGTACACAAATGAGTGTTGCCTCTTCTTCCATATCTTCTAATCCATAATATGGAGAGAGATTAATAATTTTTATTTGATGGTATGCCAGAAGTTAATAGTACTCATTTATACCTTGTGGCAATCTAGTCAGCATCATCTATTGAGTGCAACACTTTCACAGCATCATCTTTCAGGATTTGGAATAGCTCGACTGGAATTCCATCACCTCCACTAGCTTTGTTCATAGTGATGCTTTCTAAGGCCCACTTGACTTCTATTCCAAGATGTCTGGCTCTAGATGAGTGATCACATCATCATGATTATCTGGGTCTTGAAGATCTTTTTTGTATAGTTCTTTCGTGTATTCTTTCTACCTCTTCTTAATATCTTTTGCTTCTGTTAGGTCCATATAATTTCTGTCCTTTATTGAGCCCATCTTTGCATGAAATGTTCCCTTGATATCTCTTATTTTCTTGAAGAGATCTCTATAGTCTTTCCCATTCTCTTGTTTTCCTCTATTGCTTTGCATTGATCACTGATGAAGGCTTTCTTATGTCTTCTTGCTATTCTTTGGAACTCTGCATTCAGATGCTTATATCTTTCCTTTTCTCCTTTGCTTCTCACCTCTCTTCTTTTCACAGCTATTTGTCAGGCCTCCCCAGACAACCATTTTGCTTTTTTGCATTTCTTTTCCATGGAGATGATCTTGATCCCTGTCTCCCATACAATGTCTTGAACCTCATTCCATAGTTCATCAGGCACTCTATCTATCAGATCTAGGCCTTTAAATCTATCTCTCATTTCCACTGTATAATCATAAGGATTTGATTTAGGTCATACATGAATGGTCTAGAGGTTTTCCTTACTTTCTTCAGTTTCAGTCTGAATTTGTCAGTAAGGAGTTCATGATCTAACCACAGTCAGCTCCTGGTCTTGTTTTTGTTGATTTTATAGAGCTTCTCCATCTTTGGCTGCATAGAATATAATCAATCTGATTTCGGTGTTGACCATCTGATGATGCCCATGTGTAGAGTCTTCTCTTGTGTTGTTGGAAGAGGGTGTTTGCTATGACCAGTGCATTTTCTTGGCAAAACTCCACTAGTCTTTGGCCTGCTTCATTCCTCATTCCAAGGACAAATTTGTCTGTTACACCAGGTGTTTCTTGACTTCCTACTTTAGCATTCCAGTCCCCTATAATGAAAAGGACATCTTTTTGGGGTATTAGTTCTACAAGGTCTTGTAGGTCTTCATAAAACCATTCAGCTTCAGCTTCTTCAGCATTACTGGTTGGGGCATAGACTTGGATAACTGTGATATTGAATAGTTTGCCTTGGAAACGAACAGAGATCATTCTGTCGTTTTTGAGATTGCATCCAAGTACTGCATTTAGGATTCCTGAAGAATTAAATAATAAGCATAATTCAGTTCAGTGGCTCAGTTGTGTCTGACTCTTTGTGACCGCATGAATCGCAGAACGCCAGGCTTCCCCGTCCATTACCAACTCCCAGAGTTCACTCAGACTCACGTCCATCCAGTCAGTGATGCCATCCAGCCAACTCATCCTTGGTCGTCCTCTTCTCTTTCTGCCCCCAAGCCCTCTCAGCATCAGAGTCTTTTCCAATGAGTCAACTCTTCTCATGAGTTGGCCAAAGTACTGAAGTTTCAGCTTTAGCATCATTCCTTCCAAAGAAATCCCGGGGCTGATCTCCTTCAGAATGCACTGGTTGGGTCTCCTTGCAGTCCAAGGGACTCTCAAGAGTCTTCTCCAACTCCATAATTCAAAAGCATCAATTCTTTGGTGCTCAGCCTTCTTCACAGTCCAACTCTCACATCCGTACATGACCATAGGAAAAACCATAGCCTTGACTAGACGGATCTTAGTCGGCAAAGTACGTTCTCTGCTTTTGATATACTATCTAGGTTGGTCATAACATTTCTTCCAAGGAGTAAGCGTCTTTTAATTTCATGGCTGCAGTCATCATCTGCAGTGATTTTGGAACCCCGCAAAAATAAAGTCTGACACTGTTTTCATTGTTTTCCCATCTATTTTCCCATGAAGTGATGGGACCAGATGCCATGATCTTCGTTTCCTGAATGTTGAGCTTTAAGCCAACTTTTTCACTCTCCTCTTTCACCTTCATCAAGAGGCCCTTTAGCTCCTCTTCACTTTCTGCATAAGGGTGGTGTCATTTGCATATTGGAGGTTATTGATAATTTTCCTGGCAATCTTGATTCCAGCTTGTGTTTCCTCCAGTCCAGCGTTTCTCATGATGTACTCTGCATAGAAGTTAAATAAGCAGGGTGACAATATACAGCCTTGACGTACTCCTTTTCCTATTTGGAACCAGTCTGCTGTTCCACGTCCAGTTCTAACTGTTACTTCCTGACCTGCATACAGATGTCTCAAGAGGCAGGTTAGGTGGTCTGGTATTCCCATCTCTTTCAAAATTGTCCACAGTTTATTGTGATCTATACAGTCAAAGGCTTTGGCATAGTTAATAAGGCAGAAGTAGATGTTTTTCTGGAACTCTCTTGCTTTTTCAATGACCCAGAAGATGTTGGCAACTTGATCTCTGGTTCCTCTGTCTTTTCTAAAACCAGTTTGAACATCAGAAAGTCCACAGTTCACATATTGCTGAGGCCTGGCTTGGAGAATTTTGAGCATTATTTTACTAGCATGTAAGATGAATGCAACTGTCAGGTAGTTTGAGGATTCTTTGGCATTGCCTTTCTTTTGGATTGGAATGAAAACTGACCTTTTCCAGTCCTGTGGCTACTGCTGAGTTTTCCAAATTAGCTGCCATATTGATTGCAACACTTTCTCAGCATCGTCTTTCAGAAGTTGGAACAGCTCCACTGGAATTTTATCACCTCCAGTAGCTTTTTTCATAGTGATGCTTTCTAAGGCCCACTTGACTTCACATTCCAAGATGTCTGGCTCTAGATTAGTGATCACATCACCATGATTATCTGGGTTGTGAAGATCTTTTTTTTATACTTCTTCTGTGTATTCTTGCCACCTCTTCTTAATATCTTTTGCTTTTGTTAGGTCCAGACTGTTTCTGTTCTTTATTGAGCCCATCTTTGTATGCAATGTTCCCTTGGTATCTCTAGTTTTCTTGAAGAGATCTCTAGTCTTTACCACTCTGTTCTTTTCCATTATTTCTTTGCATTGATTACTGAAGAAGGCTTTCTTATCTGTTCTTGCTATTCTTTGGAACTCTGCATTCAGATGCTTATATATTTCCTTTCTCATTTGCTTTTCACCTCTCTTCTTTTCACAGCTGTTTGTAAGGCCTCACCAGAAAGCCATTTTGCTTTTTTGCATTTCTTTTCCATGGGGATGGTCTTGATCCCTGTCTCCCGTACAATGTCACGAACCTCATTCTATAGTTCATCAGGCACTCTATCTATCAGATCTAGGCCCTTAAATCTACTTCTCACTTCTACTGTATAATCATAAGGCATTTGATTTAAGTAATACCTGAATGGTATAGCAGTTTTCCCTACAGAGACAAATAACACAAGTTTTGAAATTAAAAATACTCTGGAATGAATCAATAGCAGCATATCTGAAGCAGAAGAATAAATCAGTGAGCTGGAAAACAACATGATGAAAATAACTTCTGTAGAGCAGAATAATGTAAAAAGAATGATAAGAACTGAGGATTGTCTCAGAGATTTCCAAGAGAGTATCAAATGTACCAACATTCCAATTATAGGATTCTCAAAAGATGAGAAGAAAAAGCAAAGGTATGCATAAATTTTTAAAGAGATTAAAGTTGAGAATTTCCCCAATATGGAAAAGGAAATAGTCGATCAAGTCCAAGAGTCACAAAGAGTCCCATACAGTATAAACCCAAGGAGAAACATGCCAAGACACATAGTAACCAAACTAACAAAGACTAAACAAAAAGAAAGAATATTAAAAGCAGCAAAGGAGAAGCAACTAGTAACATACAAGGGAAACCCCATATGCCTAATGGCTGATCTTTCAGCAGATTTTCTGCAGGGCAGAAGGGAATGGCAAGATACATTTAAAGTACTGAAAGGATAAAATCTACAATCAAGATTACTGAGTCTTGCAAGGATTTCATTCAAAATTGATGGAAAAATAAAAAGCTTTTCAGACAAGTAAAAGTTAAGAGAATCCAGTACCACCAAACCAGCTTTACAACAAATGTTAAAAGGGCTTATATGGTCAAGAAATACAAGAGAAGTAAAAGATCTACAAAATCAACTCCAAACAATTAAGAAAATAGCAATAGGAACATATATATCAATAATTTCTTCTAATGTAAATGGATTAAGTGCTCCAACCCAAAGACACAGACTCAATAAATGGATAAAAAACCAAGACAGATATATCTGCTATCTACAAGAAACCCACTTCAGATCTAAAGACATATATAGACTGAAAGTGAGAGGATGGAAAAATATATTCCATGCAAATGGGAAGCAAAATAAAGCTGAAGTAGCAATCCTCATATCAGACAAAACACAACTTAAGATAAAGAATATTACAAGAGACAAAGAAGGACACTACATAATGATCAAGGGATCAATCCAAGAGGAAGACATAACATTTGTAAATATCTAGGCACCCAACATAGGAGCACAATACATGAGACAAACACTAACAGACATAACATGAGAGAAACTGACAGTAGCACAGTAATAGTAGGAAACTTTAACACCCTACTCATACCAATGGACAGATCATCAAAACAGAAAATTAATACAGAAACACAAGCTTTAAATGATACATTAGATGAGATGGATTTCATTGATATCTTCAGGACATTCCATAGAAATGCAGAAGAATACACCTTCTCAAATTCACGTGGAACATTCTCCATTAGATCACATCTTGGGTCACAAATCATACCTCAGTAAATTTAATAAAATGGAAATCATATCAAGCATCTTCTCTGACTACAATATTATGAGACTAGATATCAATTGTAAGAAAAAAATGTAAGAAAAACAAACACATGGAGATTAAACAATACATTTCTAAATAACCAACAGATTACTGAAGGAATCAAAAGGGGAAAAAAAATTCTAGAAACAAATGACAATGAAAACTCAAGAACTCAAAACCTATGGGATGCAGCAAAAGCAGTTCTAAGAAGGAAGTTCATAGTAATACAACCTTACCTCAAGAAATAAGAAAAATGTCAAATAGACAGCCTAGCTTTACACCTAAAACAACTGGAAAAAGAATTAGTAGAAGGAAAGAGATCATAAAGATCTGAGCATAAATAAATGGAAAAAAAATGAAAGAAGCAATAGTAATGATTAACAAAAGTAAAAGCTGGCTCTTTGAAAAGACAAACAAAATTGAAGAGTCTTTAGCCAGACTCATCAAGGGCAAAGAGAGAAGAATCAAATCAATAAAAAATAGAAATGAAAAAGGAGAGGTTACAGCAGACAGTGGAGAAATACAAAGGAATCTAAGGGACTCTTATGGAAAACTATATGGAAATAAACTGGATAACCTGGAAGAAATGGACAGATCTTCAGAAAAGTTCAATTTTCCAAGACTGAACAAGGAAGAAATAGAAATTATGAACAAGCCAATTACAAGCACTGAAATTGAACCTGTGATCAAAAATCTCACAAAAAACAAAATTCTAGACCAGATGGCTTCATAGGAGAATTCTATTAAACATTTAGAGAAGATTTAATGCCTATCCTTCTAAAATTCTTTCAAAAAATTGCAGGGGAAAGAATGCTTCCAAACCCATTCTACAAGGCCACCATCACTCTGATACCAAAGTCAGATAAAGACAGCCCAAAAGAAGAAAATTACAGGCCAGTAACACTGATGAACATAGATGCAAAAATCCTCAACAAAATTTTAGCAAACAGAATTCAGTAACATATCAAAAAGCTCATACACCATGGTCAAGTTGGGTTTAATCCAGGGATACAAGGATTCTTCAATATATGCAAATCTACCAATGTTATACACCATATAACAAATTGGAAGATGAAAACCCTATGATAATCTCAATAGATGCAGAAAAGGCCTTTGACAAAATTCAGCCCCTTTATGACTAAAACTCTTCAAAAGATGGACATAGAAGGAATCTACCTTAACATAGGAAAAACCACATATGATAAGCCTACAGCAGATCTTATTTTCAACATTGAAAAACTGAAAGCATTTCCCCTAAGATCAAGAAAAAGACAAGGGTTCCACTTTCACCACTATTATTCAACACAGTTCTGGAAGTCTTAGGCATACCAATCAGAGGAGAAAAAGAAATAAATCCAGATCAGAAAAAAGGAAGTAAAACTCTCACTGTTTCCAGATGACATGATACTATACATAGAAATTCCTAAATATAGTATTAAAAAATTGCTAGAACTAGTCAGTGAATTTAGAAAAATCAATACACAGAAATCACTTGCATTTCTATATATTAACAATAAAAAATCAGAAAGAGAAATTAAGGAATCAATCCCATTCACCATTGCAAAAGAAAGTAATAAAATATGTAGAGTAAACTTACCCAAGGAGATAAAAGAATTGTTCATAGAAAATTATAAGACACTGAAGAAAGAAATCAAGGATACATAAACAGATGGAGAGATAATCCATTTTCCTGGATAGGAAGAATCAATATTGTGAAAATTATTATACTACCAAACACAATCTACAGATTTAGTGTGGTCCCTATTAAATTACCAAAGGCATTTTTCAGAGAACAAGAACAAAAAATTTCACAATTCATATGGAAATGCACACACACACAAAAAAAACAAAACACCAAAACCAAAACCAAAACCAAAACCCAGAATAGCCAAAACATTCTTGAGAAAGAAGAATGGAGCTGGAGGAATCAATCTTCCTGACTTCAGATTATACTACAAAGCTACAGTCATCAAGACAGTATGGTACTGGCACAAAAACAGAAATATAGACCAGTGGAACAAGATAGAAAGCCTAGAAATAAACCCATGTACCTATTCTGCTTCTGCTAAGTTGCTTTAATCATGTCTGACTCTGTGCGACTCCATAGACAGAAGCCCACCAGGCTCCCCCTAGGATTCCCAGGCAAGAACACTGGAGTGGGTTGCCATTTCCTTCTCCAATGCATAAAAGTGAAAAGTGAAAGTGGAGTCGCTCAGTTGTGTTCGTCTCTTAGGGACTGCATGGACCACAGCCTATCAAGCTCTTCCATTCATGGATTTTCCAGGCAAGAGTACTGGAGTGGGCTGCCATTGCCTTCTCCAAGCACCTATGGGTACTTTATTTTTGACAAAGAAGGCAAAAATATACAATGGGGCAAAGAAAGCCTCTTCAATAAACGGTGCTGGGAAAACTGGAAAGCTATATGTAAAAGAATGAAATTAGAATACTTCCTAACACCATACACAAAGATAAATTCAAAATGGATTAAAGACCTAAATGTAAGACCAGAAACTATAAAACTCTTAGAGAAAAACATAGGCAGAACAATGAATGACATAAATCAAAGCAAGATCCTCTATGACCCACCTCCTAGAGTAATGGAAAGAAAAGAAAAATAAACAAGTGGGACCTGGTCAAGCTTAAAAGCTTTTTCACAGAAAAGAAAACTATAAGCAAGGTGAAAATACAACTCTTGGAATGGGAGAAAAGACTAGCAAAATGAAACAATTGACAAAATATTGATTTCCAAAAGATACAAGCAGCTCATTCAGCTCAATGTCAGAAAAACAACCCAATCAAAGAGTGGGGAAAAGACCTAAACAGATATTTCTCCAAAGAAGACATATAGATGGATAACAAACACATGAAAATATGCTCAATGTTGTTCATTATTAGAGAAATGCAAATCAAAGCTACAATGCGATATCACCTCACACCAATCAGAATGACCATCATCAAAATGTCTACAAAAATAAATGCTAGAGAGGGTGTGAAGGAAAGGGAACATTTTTGCACTGTTGGTGGGAATATAAATTGATACAGCCACTATGGAAGACAGTACAAAGATTCCTTAAAAAATTAGGAATAAACCACCATATGACCCAACAATCCCACTCCTAGGAATATACCCTGAAGAAACCAAAATTGAAAAAGATACATGTGTCTCATTATTTATTGCAGCACTATTTACAATAGATATAACATGGATACAACCTATACGTCCATTGACAGATGAATGGATAAAGAAGTTGTGGTACCTATACACAATAGAATATTCAGTTCAGTTCAGTTCAGTTCAGTCACTCAGTTGTGTCTGACTCTTTGTGATCCCATGGACTGCAGTATCCCAGGCCTCCCTATCCATCACCAACTCCCAGAAGTTACCCAAACTCATGTCCATTGAGTCGCTGATGCCATCCAACCATCTCATCCTCTGTTGTCCCCTTCTCCTCTTGCTTTCAATCTTTCTCGGCATCAAGGTCTTTTCCAATGAGTCAGCTCTTCACATCAGGTGGCCAAAGTATTAGAATTTCAGCTTCAATATCAGCCCTTCCAATAAACACTCAGGACTGATTTCTTTTAGGATGGACTGTTTGGATCTCCTCGCAGTGCAAGGGACACTCAAAAGTCTTCTCCAACACCACAGTTACTCAGCCATAAAAAGAAATGCATTTGAATCAGTTTAATGAGGTTGATGAACCTAAAGCCTATTATATAGAATGAAGTAAATCAGAAAGAGACAGATAAATACAATATTGTAACAGATATATATGGAATCTATAAAAATGGTACTGAAGAATTTATCTACAGGGCAGCAGACATAGAGACATAGAGACGTAGAGAATAGAATTATGGACATGAGGAGAGGGGAGGAGAGGATGAGAAATATGGAAAGAGTAAAATGGAAACTTACATTGCTGCTGCTGCTAAGTCACTTCAGTCGTGTCCAACTCTGTGCAACCCCATAGATGGCAGTCCGCTATAGATAAATACAATATTGTAACAGATATATATGGAATCTATAAAAATGGTACTGAAGAATTTATCTACAGGGCAGCAGACATAGAGACATAGAGACGTAGAGAATAGAATTATGGACATGAGGAGAGGGGAGGAGAGGATGAGAAATATGGAAAGAGTAACATGGAAACTTACATTGCTGCTGCTGCTAAGTCACTTCAGTCGTGTCCAACTCTGTGCAACCCCATAGATGGCAGTCCGCTAGGCTCCCCCGTCCCTGGGATTCTCCAAACAAGAACACTGGAGTGGGTTGCCATTTCCTTCTCCGATGCATGAAAGTGAAAAGCGAAAGTGAAGTTGCTCAGTTGTGTCCAACTCTTAGCAGCCTCATGGACTGCAGCCCACCAGGCTCCTCCGTCCATGGAATTCTCTACGCAAGAGTGCTGGAGTGGGATGACATTGCCTTCTCCCGGAAACTTACATTACCATATGTAAAATAGACAGCCAACAGGAATTTGCTCTGTGGTTCAGGAAACTCAAACAGGGCCTCAGGAGATGGGAAGGAGGTTCAAAAGGGAGGGGATATATATATATATATATACACCTATATATATACCTATGGCTGATTCATGTTGAAGTTTGACAGAAAACAGCAAAATTCTGTAAAGCTATTATCCTTCAATTAAAAATTAATTTAAAAAAATCATATGCTTTGATACTGGATGCTTGGGACTGGTGCACTGGGATTACCCAGAGGGATGGTACGGGGAAGGAGGAGGGAGGGGGGTTCAGGATGCGGAATATGTGTATACCTGTGGCAGATACATGTTGATGTATGGCAAAACCAATACAATATTGTAAAGTAATTAACCTCCAACTAAAATAAATAAATTTATTAAAAAAATAAAATAAAACCATTTTGGCTTCAAAGGGAGAGGGGGGAATTCATACACTCATTTTGCTTGCAATCACAGATAAAAAAAATTCTAAAGAAAAGATCCCAAGTTACATTTGTTCATGTATT
>SJYC01151113.1:0-17418 GCA_006408675.1 Madoqua kirkii | reverse complement strand
AATATACTCTGTTCACATCACTCCTTATCCCTCATGTAGAAGCTTATTGGCATTGAGGAAACATATGTTTTAGCAGAACTGACTGTACTTTTCTCCTTTAGACTCTGTCATTTCTTCCCTTTCTCAAAATAATTTTATGTATTAAACAACAGTATGGGCAGAAGAATCTGAATCCCAGTAACTGGCCAAAAAAATAAGCAGATATCACATGAACATTAAAAATTCCAGGTCAGCAATTTACATCAAGGCAACATATATATACCACAGTATATATTAAATCCAAAGAGAATGAAGAATAAAAGGTTGACTAGAAGGTTATTAATCACCTGATCTTTCCCTGTGCCAGGTAAAGGCCCTCACTTCTGGCTCACCATTGGAGAAAAGATCAGCTGCTGATCGAGTAGCATGTTTATTTATTCATTTTTGGCTGCACGGGTTTTTGTTGCTGCACATGGGCGCTCTCTAGTTGTGGAGAGCTGGGGCTGCCTTCTAGCTGCGATGCACAGGCGTCTCACTGCAGTGACTTCTCTTGTTATGGAGCACGGGCTCTAGGCACAATGGGCTTCAGTAGTTGCAGCACAAAGACTCAATAGTTGAGGACCACGGGAAGCATAGGCTTATAAGCATAGGCTTATGCTTCTAGAAGCATAATCTCTAGAGCATAAGCGCCATAGTGTTGGCTCATCAGCTAGGTTGTTCCATAGCATGTGGAATCTTCCTGCACCAGGGATTGAACCTGTGTCCCCTGCATTGACAAGCAGACTCCCAGCCACTGAATCACCGGGGAAGTCTCTGTGAATAATTTTTTTATAAGACACATGTAAGGTGGGGTATTTATAAGTATATATCAACACATGAATAGTGTATGACAATAAGAAATGAAAAACCCATAATGATGTAACACTAGAGAAAAATAATAAACCCACTGGAGTTGAAGAATATTGAATATTCTCAGGAGGAAGAAGAAATACAGAAAATTAGACTTTGGAAAATATTGTTAAAAGAAAGATAAATCTAGTATTTTTATGCTTGGGGCATATACAATGAGGTCATATTGGTCTTAACAGAGAAAATAAAGAACAGTTCAGCAGAAGCTGTGCTCAGTAGCAACAGTCTTGTGGAAGGTGAGATAAGGTATAAGAAGCACCTTGTTATCAGCCAGAATCACATAATAGTAAGCACTGGGAACATTTTGGTATGCTGGCAGAAATCCTCAAAAGGATGTCAGAGCAAAAATTTGAGGCAAAGTAAAATAATGGGTTATTTCTAAATGTGCAGAATTAGCTTGTGACCAGATTGTAGAGAGCCAGGTAAGTGTCAGGGTTTGAGCAGCTATCAGAGGCAAAGTATGAAGTATTTGAATAAGCCATTGATGGAAAATGCAAAAGGGAAGAGTGACCTCAGCAGTGTTAGAAGAAATGCCAGTCAAATGAGTAACTGCACAGATAAAATTTGGCATTAAAGTTTTCCCAAATTGGAGTGTTGCAATGGGTGGTTGTGTTAACTAAATTTGGAATTGCCTTCAAATGTGAATATTAGGTCACACAGACACAAATAATCTCACAAATAAATTAAGGGTTTTATTTTCTCTTATAAGAGAAAGACAGGCAGCTCGGGGTTGCTGAAGGGCCTGTCATCTGGGATCCAGCCTACTTTTGTCTTTCTGCTCTGCCATAATGATGTGCACTCGTGTGTGTGTGCTCAGTTGCTTCAGTTGTGTCCGACTCTTTGCAACCCGGTGGACTGCAGCCTGCCAGGCTCCTCTGTCCATGGGATTCTCCAGACAAGAATACTGGAGTGGGTCGTCATGCATCTCCTGCCTTGCATGCAGATTCTTTACTGCTGAGCCATGGAGGAAGCCCACCATCCTTAAATTTCTCTTTTGATCCAGTATGGATGCTGAAACTCCAACCATTAGGTCCTTAGCCCACTTAGGATTCAAGAGAAAGAGGGAAGCATAGAAAGGAAACATCTCTGGTGAGGCAGCCCTCTTTATTTTTCTTTAACTGTTTATTTTGGACCGGGATCTAGCTGATTAACTATGTTGTGATAGTTTCAGGTGGACAGTGAAGGGACTCAGCCATACATATACATGTGTCCATTCTCCCCAAATTCCCTTCCCATCAGGTGAGGCAGCCCTCTTCAGAGTTTTCTTGAGAGTTGGACACAGTCCTGACCTACTCTAATTGCTAAGGAGACTGAGAAATGTGACCTTTTATCTGGAACTATTTTTGCTCTAAATAGAAGTGGAGTTCTGTTCATAAGAAGAGGAGTGTAACTACCAGCTGTCTCTACCACCAGAGGGATGTATGCTGAGCTAATCTTTGTATTAAATGAAGAGTAGGGAGGATGCCCAGGAAATATGCCTGTGTAGGACAACGTCTCAAGATAAACTAAAGTTGGGGTAAAGGTAAAAATGAAGAACAATAAAGATGTTGCCACAATAGGAGTATGTCAAAGAGCACTTGGCCAGAAAAAAAAGATACGTATGATAAAGTCCCTTTACTAAATAAGCTGTCAGAGACACTCACTTTCATAGAGTGATGGTGAAGAGGTTTGTTCCAGTCCTGATTCTGCCATGTAATTTGCAGGGTGACCTTAGGCAGGTGTCTTGGTCTCTCTGAGCCTCAGTTTGTCCATCTGTAAGGTGGCAACAGCAATCCCTTCCTCCTAAAGTGGTTGTGCTCAACTGGAATTCCATCTCCTCCACTAGCTTTGTTCGTAGTGATGCTTTCTAAGGCCCACTTGACTTCACATTCCAAGATGTCTGGCTCTAGATTAGTGATCACATCATCATGATTATCTGGGTTGTGAAGATCTTTTTTGTACAGTTCTTCTGTGTATTCTTGCCACCTCTTCTTAATATCTTCTGCTTCTGTTAGGTCCATACCATTTCTGTCCTTTATCGAGCCCATCTTTGCATGAAATGTTCCCTTTGTATCTCTGATTTTCTTGAAGAGATCTCTAGTCTTTCCCATTCTGTTGTTTTCCTCTATTTCTTTGCATTGATTGCTGGAGAAGGCTTTCTTATCTCTTCTTGCTCTTCTTTGGAACTCTGCATTCAGATGCTTATATCTTTCCTTTTCTCCTTTGCTTTTTGCTTCTCTTCATAGCTATTTGTAAGACCTCCCCAGACAGCCATTTTGCTTTTTTGCATTTCTTTTCCATGGGGATGGTCTTGATCCCTGTCTCCTGCACAGTATCACGAACCTCATTCCATAGTTCATCAGGCACTCTATCTATCAGATCTAGGCCCTTAAATCTATTTCTCACTTCCACTGTATAATCATAAGGGATTTGATTTAGGTCATACCTGAATGGTCTAGTTTCTTTGGAACTCTGCATTCAGATGCTTATATCTTTCCTTTTCTCCTTTGCTTTTCACCTCTCTTTTTTTCACAACTATTCGTAAGGCCTCCCCAGACAGCCATTTTGCTTTTTTGCATTTCTTTTCCATGGGGATGGTCTTGATCCCTGTCTCCTGTACAATGTCACAAACCTCATTCCATAGTTCATCACGCACTCTATTTATCAGATTTAGGCCCTTAAATCTATTTCTCACTTCCACTGTATAATCATAAGGGATTTGATTTAGGTCATACCTGAATGATCTAGCGGTTTTTCCTACTTTTTTCAATTTAAGTCTGAATTTGGTAATGAGGAGTTCATGATCTGAGCCACATCAGTCAGCTCTTAGTCTTGTTTTTGTTGACTGTAAAGAGCTTCTCCATCTTTGACTATATAGAATATAATTAATTTCGGTGTTGACCATCTGGTGATGTCCATGTGTAGAGTCTTCTCTTGTGTTGTTGGAAGAGGGTGTTTGCTGTGACCAGTGCATTTTCTTGGCAAAACTCTATTAGTCTTTCCCCTGCTTCATTCCACATTCCAAGGCCAAATTTGCCTGTTATTCCAGGTGTTTCTTGACTTCCTACTTAAGCATTCTAGTCCCCTATAGTGAAAAGGACATCTTTTTTGGGTGTTAGTTTTAAAAGGTCTTGTAGGTCTTCTTAAAACTGTTTAACTTCAACTTCTTCAGCATTACTGGCTGGGACATAAACCCATGCAATCTAATCTGTAATGAAGAATAATTAGTCATAGAATCATGAACAAGGAGTCTTTATTTGCATATGTAAGCATGTGAGAAACTTTTAGGGGAGATGATACTTAATGTAAAATACATGTAAATATATGCAACTAAATTGTATTATTGTCCATTTTAGTGACAAGAAAGGTGAGGCACAAAGGAGATAGGTAACCTGCCCTCAGTTACCAAGTGAACAAGTTTATTAAAAAAGGGGGAATTTTTAAGCATAGATTTCTCTTCCATACTTGGTCTAATGAATGGACAACTGTATCTGCAACTGAATTTACTTTTGATAAATAAGAACATCAGTGTTTTATCTTAGTACTTCAGGGTACAGATGAGTAGTCTATGTAATTAGACTCAACAGAATGGAACTTTTGGAAGTGTATGATCTTCTCACTTCACTTCGTGTTGCATGAAAGCCAAGTAATGTTTAACAGCAAGTGCCTACCAATAAAGGCTTCCCAGGTGGTGCTTGGAGAAGGCAATGGCACCCCACTCCAGTACTCTTGCCTGGAAAATTCATGGACGGTGGAGCCTGTTAGGCTGCGGTCACGGGGTCGCTAAGAGTTGGACACGACTGAGTGACTTCATTTTCACTTCTTACTTTCATGCACTGGAGAAGGAAATGGCAACCCACTCCAGTACTGTTGCCTGGAGAATCCCAGGGATGGGGGAGCCTGGTGAGCTGCCGTCTATGGGGTCGTACACAACTGAAGCGACTTAGCAGCAGCAGCAGCAGCAGCAGGTGGTGCTAGTGATAAAGACATAATGCAGTGGTATATCCAATGCAGAAGATGTAAGAGACATGGGTCAGATCCCTGGTTCAGAAGATCCCACTAGGAGAGCATGGCAACTACTCCAGCATTCTTGCTTGGAGAATCCCGTGGACAGAGGAGCCAGGTGTATACAATCGGTAGCATTGGACAGTGTCGGATACGACTGAAACAACTTTGCACGTAAGTACCTTCCAATAAGGCAAGTCCACATATTCATAAATGTGTTTATTTTGTTTTCTGTAATTTAAATTCCCCTGGGCAAATAAATATCACCAAAGTGATCAATTCTCATGACTTCTGCAGAGAATTAGAGGGTCGTTTCATGATTACTGAATTTCTCTCTTGCCTTTTTTACTTAACTCCGGGAACACTGTCCCTTCTCCACCTCTCTATTCCATTTGAGTCAAGCATTTGTTTTCATTGTTAGGTTAGGCATCATCTCTCCTAAAATATGAATTAACATTAATTAAATGAAAATTATCTTTTATCTCTGAATATTTAGTAGTCACGAGAAAAAAAAAGTACTTTATTTGAGCACTCAGTTTTAGCATGTTAATAATAATCAATGCTTTATATGCAGAAGATGATAAAAGCTGGGAGTTTTTTTTTAGGATATATGTTAGACCACGTATAAGGAATAATTTAATATTGAAGAGAATATATTGTTCTGGAAGGTTTTTCTTCATGTTCTAGATTTCTGTAAATATATTTCTTATTCAATTTTCTGGTATTCCTTCCTTTAAAAAAATCTATTCAAAAACCAGCAGAATTTGTGTCAGTTTCTGAGAAACAATCAAAACTGATGTGCTTTTTTTGTGTGTACAGTGTTTCTTCCTCTAACATATATTGTTGCATAGCTACATCAAAGTAATCAATAAAGTAGCACTGACTTTAATAGTAGCTTGACCTCTCTACAATAAAGTGATGTGCTTGCCAAAGCTTAGTGATTTTTTTTTAACACTTGCCCTAATAAAAATGGCTAATTCACATCAATTCTGACTGGTTTTTCACAAGTGGTAAAAGTTAAAAGACATATTGAGTCTCTAAATTGAAACAGCATCTGTCTGGCAGATCCTAATATAGACTTACCACATTGCAGTTATAATGTTTTTAAAGACAAATAAAAGACTAAAATTAAAAAAAAAAAAAGTAAATGGTTCTGAAAGCAAAAGTGTAGCAAGGACTTTTTATTAGAGTGTAAGACAAAATTCATGGAATATTAGTATAATGCAACTAAATTAAGGAGTGAAAAACCCTAGTGGTTCTAATAATACTTTATTTCATGTAATAGAATCCCATTTCTATTTATGAGAAAGATAGCAGAAAGCCCTTAAGTCTTCCCTCAATTCTATTTCATAGGTAATGGAATGAGGTTACAAACTTTCCAATGTAAGGCAACAGGTCTCTGAGTTTACAGAATTTGGATAATGATTTGAGAAAATGTTTCTGAAGGGCCTTTCACATAGGCCAAGTTCATTTTAGAGAGGCAATAAATAGTGGATATGTGCACTATTCCTGCCTCCCCCGAATCAGCTGAGAACATCCTGTAGATGCTTACTTTCTCCATGTGAAGCCCAGAGCCTAACACCATTTACTGGTTCCAAAAATATTGTCTCATGAGAGATGCTTTGAAAGTATTGAAGATTTGTGAGTAATGACAAGAGGTCAGTTTATGCAACACTAACCGTTCCTTCAACACTAATGGGAAGCCATCAGTGGTAATACCTATCAAATCACAAACTCTCTTCTTGGAAACTAAGTTAGGGAAATTATTATTTGATCACATAACCAATATATAGACAATACATATGATATCCTTCAAAACAGCAAATACTGTATAGTCTAAATAATGGAATATTATGTCAGCATTTAATGTTTTCAAAGAAAATTTAATAAAAAGTGGATTGCTGCCCATAACATAATGTTTAAAGATTAAAACATAAGAAATTGTATAGCTACAGACTAAGATTATATTGTAACTGACAAAAAGGGAAGTATTTTTTCTATATAATCTAAACTTTTACAAATTAGTAGAATTTTAAAATTCTACAAATTTTAGAATTTTACAAATTCTTCAATTAAAAAAATACTAAATATTATAGACATAGACTTTATGGATAAATAACCAAGATCATGGCATCTGATCCCATCACATCATGGCAAGTAGATGGGGAAACAGCAGCTGGCTTTATTTTGCAGGGCTCCAAAATCACTGCAGATGGTGATTGCAGCCATGAAATTAAAAGATGCTCACTCCATGGGAGGAAAGTTATGACCAACCTAGATAGCATATTCAAAAGCAGAGACATTACTTTGTAAACAAAGGTCAATCTAGTCAAAGCTATGGTTTTTTTTCCAGTAGTCATGTATGAATGTGAGAGTTGGACTATAAAAAAAAACTGAGTGCCAAAGAATTGATGGTTTTGAACTGTGTTGTTGGGGAAGACTCTTGAGAGTCCCTTGGACTGCAAGGAGATCCAACCAGTCCATCCTAAAGGAGATCAGTCCTTGGTGTTCTTAGGAAGGACTGATGCTAAAGCTGAAACTCCAATACTTTGGCCACCTCATGTGAAGAGTTGACTCACTGAAAAAGACTCTGATGCTTGGAGGGATTGGGGGCAGGAGGAGAAGAGGACAACAGAAGATGAGATGGTTGGATGGCATCACTGAGTCAATGGACATGGGTTTGAACGGACTCTAGGAGTTGGTAATGTACAGGGAGGCCGGGTGTGCTGCAGTTAATGGGGTCACAAAGAGTCAAACACGACTGAGTGACTGAACTGAACTGAACTGAATATAGTGTTAACAACTTTCTTTAGCTCATCTTATTCCACAAAGGAAACTATTGTCCAAACTCACAACATGGTCATGTAAACCTCAGATCTGTATGCCTTGCCTCTTTAAAAATTGCAGGCACTAACATTCCTATTAATATTCATAAAATATTTTATAATTTATTGTATGGAAAAGACCCTGAATAGCCAAAGAAAATTTCTTGAGAAGGAAGAGCAGACAGGGAGGAATCATTAGCCCTAACTTCAGACTATACTACAAAGCTACTGTAATCAAAACAGCATGGCACTGCCTCACAATGTGTGCACATATACATGCACACATAAACATACACAGACAGACACATAAATCAATGGGATAGAGAACACTGAAATAAATTTATGGTCATTTCAGCTATGACAAAGAAGACAAGAGTATACCATAGAGAAAAGACAGGCTCTTCAATAAGTGATGTTGGAAAAGCCAGACAGCTATATGTAAAAAATAAAACCAAAATAAAATATCAAACATAAAAATAAACTCAAAATAGGTTAATTAATAAACTCAAAAAGACATAAATATAAAATAGGGAAGCCATAAAACTCTTAGAAGAAAATATAGGTCATTTTTTGGATCTACCTTCTAAAGCAAAGGAAATAACAGCCAAAATAAGCAAATGGGATATAAACACTTTTGCACAGTAAGGAACCATCAACAAAATGAAAAGGCAAATTACTGAAATTGAGAATACATTTGTAAATGATGTGACTGATAAGGGATTTATATCTAACATATACAAAAAGCTCATAAAACTCAACACTGAAACAAACAACCTGATTAAAAATGAGTGGAAAAACTAATAGACATTTTTCCAAAAATAAAATGCATATGGCCAATAGGCACATGAAAAGTTGTTCAGATCTCTAATCACCAGTAGAATGCAAATCAAAACCACAACAAATATCATCTCATACATGTCAGAATGGCTATCATCAAAAAGAAGACAAAATTGTTTGTGAGGATGTAGAGAAAAGGGAGTCCTCATATGTTGTTGGTAGGAATCTAAGTTGGTGCAGCTGCTGTGGAAAACAGTGTGGAGGTTCCTAAAAAAAATAAACATAGAACTACCATATGACCCACTAATCCCATCCCTGTGTATATATAAACAAATCAAAACAATAATACAAACAAACACACTAATTTGAAAAGATATATGCACCCCCAGTGTTCACAGCAGCATTATTTACAATTGTCAATGGAAACAACCTAAATATCCATCAACAGATGAATGGATAATGATGTGGTGTATAGATAATGGAATACTATTTAGAAAAAAAAATGAAATTTTGCTGTTTGCAGTAACGTGGATGGACTTGGAGGGCATTGTGCTAAATGAAATAAGTCAAACAGAGAAAGAGAAATACTGCATGGTATCACTTATGTACAGAATCTAAAACATAGAACAAAGTAGTGAATAAAACAAACAAACAAACAAAAGCTGTCACAGATATAGAGAATAAGTCAGAGGTTACAAGTGGTGAGAGGGATGTGAGGGGGCAATATAGGATAAGAGGTAAAGGATTATATGGGATCATATGAAAGCATATGTGTGAAAGTTTTAAAAATTGTAAAGTACTACAGAACTTGAAGAATCTTTCATTCAGTATAAACATAGTAAAGTATATAGGTATATAACACACAGTCCATGAGCCACATTTTTGTTCCATTTCCTTACATGTTTCAGTTTAATACTTGTTAAATATGACAAAATTCTTAAAATTGACTTCTTGAAAAATGTTCTGACCCTTCTAACTTAATCATTACTTCTCTATTCTGTGATCCAGTAGATGACAGAGAAGGCATTATGAATTCTCTAAGACTTGCACTACAAATTCACTGCTACAAGGTTTAAATTTAAGTGCATCTAAACATATTAATGAGTTGTATCTAAAATTCTATTACTGCTACTGGGTTAACATCATTACAATTTCTCATTAGGAAAAAAAAGATCCAAATTAAGTCAGTATTATTTTTCTTTGTTCTCCATGAAGTTAAATCTCTATGATTTGAAATCACTGACTTTTTTTTTTAATCAAGGCAAGAGATAAGAAAGAATCTCTCTACTTAGTTCAACATTCTACAAAGATGGCCCTCTCATAACTGTGATATTTTATTTAGAGAAAATTCTAGTTGTCAACCATGCTTTTTTGGTGTTCTTCAGGGTAGTTAATAAGATCTACAATAACCTGGGAAATAACTATAAAAACATAAGTCCTATTAGCATATATAGTAGTATGTACCATTCCAGTCAAATCACCGGCAATTTCCCTCTTCTTAGACTGAGGAAGTGACATGACAATACAATAAATTGCCTACCTTGTAATAACTGTGTGAAGAGAAATGTGGCAGATTAAGATAAACCTCTTACTGAGATTTCGTTGTAGCATATTTAGTAGATTGATTTTTAATCATTATCATAAATAAGAAAACATTAATAAACCTCAGATAAAAATATGTCCTGTAAAAATGTATGTTTACATTTATTTGGTATTTTTACTTCTTTAGAGACATTGCTATAAGTGTTCACAGTATGGTCATTGAGAAGTGAAAATTTCTGGGATCAATAACAGATTTAAAAATTTTTGAAAATGTTTGCTAACTATATTGTTGGACCAGATTTCTTTAGGCCTTAAGAGCTAGTTCTAAAGCCTGGTTGTGTCTGGCTAAACACCAACTTCATGATATCATCTTATGCTTATGATTTTCTCAACCTTATATTCAATGTCAGTTAATTTTAGATGTAAGATTCTTGAGGAGCAACTGAAGGTTATATTTTGGTAGACGATACTATACATTAGAAATCTCAAGGCCCAGATTTGATCTTGTTTACCAATAACTGGCTGAATTTATAAATGTATTTATTTTGGCAACTTTTATTGGTGAAGTAATTACGGTGGAATAAAGCAGGGGATCTCTAGTTTCTTTAAACATCCATATTTTTTAGGAAACTTAGATACCTCTTAAATGTGAAGACTCCCATAGTCTATTCATTTTTGAAAGCTAACTGATTTATTTCTTTGGAAAGTCTGAGTTAAAGGAGATTCCATGATAGGACATAATTTAGAACATGTACCTAAGGTAAGATCTTAGACTTCTAGATATTTTAGGCAGTATTATAGTTTTCAGAAGTGTGTGACAGCAATCAAATGTGCATTTTTGACCATGAGCACATGTTTTGGATATAAATTATCTGCTGATTCTGTATTTTAATTTTTGTAGCACATTGCTGATCACATAGTAGGGGTTCCATATATGTTCATGAATTAAATTTCCCCATTTCTCAGTTAGCCTAGGGCCTAGCAATTTTCTTTTATGTAAGACAATCTTGGGGGAATGAAGTTACTTAATTGTTAAACTACTGCCTGTCAGGAACTCAGTAGGTGCTCAGTAGCTCTATTGCGATGATGGATAATGCCTATTTTAATGCAAGACTTGGTTTTATGTGGCTATTTGTCATTGCTTTTGATAATACCTCTTTTGCATAATATCTCAGAGCTCAGAGAACAGGTTCTTATTTTTTAAGTTTATACCCTTTCGTTGTATGGTGATATTTCAGGAAATTTATAGCCCTTCTGAGCCTCCACAATATGGTCATCCTAATGTAAATATTGTGTGCAAAGAGGGTAAACGTGTTAAAAAGGAATATAAAAGCAAATATCAATCATTTTTTTCAAAAAGGATGTTATAATTCTTCCAAATCTACCACACAGCAATGAATTTTAGACTTAACTTTTGGGCTTCCCTGGTAGCTTAGATCGTAAAGAATCTGCTGCAATGCAAGAGATCTGGATTTGATACCTATGTCAGGAATATCCTCTGGAGAAGGGAATGGCAACCCACTCCAGTTTTCTTGCCAGGAAAATTCCATGGACAGAACATGGGGCTGTAAAGAGTCCACATGAATAAGCGACTAACACTCACTTTCCCCAGACTAAAAAGGTAATAGTAGGTCGATGTTGCAGACAAGTTACAGGATAATTTATGGCCTGTAGGTATGAAGAAGGTCTATGCAGTAAGCAAAAACAAGACTAGGAACTGACTGTGGTTCTGATTATGAATCTTTATGGACAAATTCAAACTTAAATTGATGAAAGTAGGGAAAACCACTGGACCATCCAGAGATGACCTAAATCAAATCTCTTATGATTATACAATGGAGCAACAAACAGATTCAAGGGATTAGATTTGATAGGCAAAGTGCCTGAAGAACTATGGACAGATGTTTATGACAGTGTACAGGAAGCAATGATCAAGATCATCCCCAAGAAAAAGAAAAGGAAAAAGGCAAAATAGTTGTCTGAGGAGGTCTTACAAATAGCTGAGAAAAGAAGAGAAGTGAAAGGCAAAGGAGAAAAGGAAAGATGAACCCATTTGAATGCAGAGCTCCAAAAACAGGAAGGAGAGACAAGAAAGCCTTCCTCAGTAATCTGTGCCAAGAAATGGAGGAAAATACTAGAATGTGAAAGAAAAGAGATCTCTTCAAGAAAATTAGAGATACTAAGGACAATTTCATGCAAGGATGGGCACAATAAAGGACAGAAATGCTATGGATCTAACAGAAGCAGAAGATATCAAGAAGAGGTGGCAAGAATACATAAAAAAACTGTACAAAAAAGATCTTTATTACTCAGATAAGCTCAATGGTGTGATCACACATCTAGAGCCAAACATTCTGGAATATAAAGTTAAGTGAGACTTAGGAAGCATCACTACGAACAAAGCTAGTGGAGGTAATGGAATTTCAGTTGAGCTATTTCAAATCCTAAAAGATGATGCTGTTGAAGTGCTGCACTCAATATGCCAGCAAATGTGGAACACTCAGCAGTGGCCACAGGATTGGAAAAGTCAGTTTTCATTTCAGTCTCAAAGAAAGGAAACGCCAAAGAATGTTCAAACTACTGCACAATTGCACTCAGCTTACATGCTAGCAAAGTAATGCTCAAAATTCTCCAAGTGACGCTACAACAATATGTGAATTGTGAACTTCCAGACGTTCACACTGCATTTAGAAAAGGCAGAGGAACCAGAGATCCAGTTGCCAACATCTCTTGAATCATTGAAAAAGCAAGATAGTTCCAGAAAAAAAATTATTTCTGCTTTATCAACTATACCAAAGCTTTGGACTGTGCAGATAATAACAATCTGTGGGAAATTCTTCAAGAGTGAAAGTATTAGACCACCTAAACTGCCTCCTGAGAAATCTGTATGCAGGTCAAGAAGCAATAGTTAGAACTGGACATGGAACAACAGACTGGTTCCAAATTGGGAAAGGAGTATGTCAAGGTTGTATATTGCCACCTTGCTTATTTAACTTATATTCCAAGTACATCATGCGGAACGCCAGGCTGGATGAAGCACAAGCTGGAATCAAGATTGCCAGGGGAAATATCAATAACCTCAGATATGCAGATCATACCATGCTTATGGAAGAAAGTGAAGAAGAACTAGAGTCTCTTGAAAGTGAAAGTAAAAGAGCCTCTAGATGAAAGTGTAAGAAGAACAAAAGAGCCTCAGATGAAACTGGCTTAAAACTCAACATTTAGAAAACTAAGATCATGGCATCTGGTCCCATCACTTTGTGACAAATAGGTGAGGAAACAATGAAAACAGTGAGAGACTTTAATTTTGGGGGTTCCAAAATCACTGCATATGGTGACTGAAGCCATGAAATTTAAAAATTGCTTGCTCCTTGGATGAAAATCTTTGAACAACTTAGCATATTAAAAAGCAGAGATATTAGTTTGCCAACAAAGTCCATCTAGTCAAAGCTATGACTTTTCCAGTAGTTATGTATGGATGTGAGATTTGGACTATAAAGGTAGTTGTGCACCAAAGAATGGATGATTTTGAACTATGATATTGGAGAAAATTCTTGAAAGTCCCTTGGACTGCAAGGAGATCCAACCAGTCCATCCTAAAGGAAATCAGTCCTGGATATTCATTGGAAGGACTGATGCTGAAGTTGAAATTCCAATACTTTAGGGGAAGAACTGACTTATTGGAAAAGACTCTCATGCTGGGAAAGATTGAAGGCAAGAGGAGAAGGGGATGACAGAGGATGAGATGATTGGATGGCATCAACGACTCTATGGACACGAGTTTAAGTAAGCTCTGAGAGTTGGTGATAGGAAATCCTGATGTGCCACAGTCCATGGGGTTGCAAAGAGTCAGACACAACTGAATGAGTGAACTGAAATGAATTGAGGTAGTAAATAGAATGTGGATATTTACAGCTCTTAAATAAAAATATATCAAGGCACTTCAAAAAACTGTTATGGAAAATACCAGCAGTAGCACAGTGATTTGTATCTTAATGAAACAGTAATTTATTCAAAGAAATTTTTTGGACTAGAGTCTATTTGTAGTAAATGCTAAAATTGTCAGTAGCTTTGGGTTCAAAATACCTGCAATTACATATCTTTCTGATTCTCCCAAATTCTCTTCTTAAACTTAAAAATCAATATATATATATAATAGTTTACTAGACACACTGAAATATCAAGCAATCAGTAATATCAGCTAAAGATCTTAATATGTACATTCATTCTATAGTTGAATCTCATCACACAGGTTACTGATCTTATTCATTTACTTATTTCTTTTTTTCTTATAGGCATAGGCATTGATATATATGTCTATGAGTGATAGAAACATAATGCAGTTCCACAAGTTGTTGCTATCTAGTAAGTTAGTGTGTTGATTCCACACTTTGATTCTTAATAGGTATTTAACAATAATAATGGGTCTGCTATCATTAAGACCCTTTAACATATCAAAATCTTGTTAAGTCAAGCTAAATGATGTACATCTTACGTTTTCCCAGGGTTAATTGGTTAAAAATATTTTTACTTACTATAAGCCCTTGAAACAGATTGGATAATTTAGTTAAGCAAATCAATTATTGTGGGTACAGCAGGGCCAAAGATAACCTGTTAATTTGTTGATTTTTGATGAAGATAAAGTTGTGAAGGGATATTAACTAGGACATATACATATGCATTTATGAGTAAACTAACTCACTAGAGATGTTATCCATTTCATTATATGAACATCAATCACTATAACTCCTCAACATCATTAGATTTCATTAAGTAATTGTGAATGCATTATACACCTCAACTTAAAATAAATTTAAAGGGGCCTGCTAAATGAGTATTTTGTAACTTGTTTATAAACTACACTTACACTCATTTATTTCTCCATTTCCATACTTGAAAATAGATTATGCAGTTAAAGGTTTACAAATTAATGCATAATACTTCTTGTTCTCATACTGTGTAGTCTAAATATATCAATGAACAACTGAAATAAGCAGAAATAATAGCTAATTATTATGACCAAAACTCCCAAAAGAAGTTGCTAAGAATCCAACACTGATGAAGTAAGCTTAACAGGGGACAGAGAATGGTAAGATCTAAGCAAGTTCATATTTCCCTTTGCACTATATTTCTCAGCCCACCTTGGGTTTGCTATTAGAAAAGACTAGACTCTCAATCATTTGGCAAGAAGTGTAATGGATAATTAGAGATAATTTGTTTTATATTCTTGTCCTTTATATTAGTGACCTAAAATAAAGATACTAAGCCCCAATTATATAATTCACAACATCATAAGTTGGTAGGTAGGTGTTGTCACTCAGTCGTGTTTGACTCTTTGTGACCCCATGGACTATAGCCAACCAGGCTCCTCCATCCATGGGATTCTCCAGGCAAGAGTACTGGAGTGGGGTGTCATTTCCTTCTCCAGGAGATCTTCCCGACCCAGGGATAGAACCTGGGTCTCCTGCATTGCAAGCAGATGCTTTACCCTCTAAACCACAAGGGAAGCCAATGTCTCAAAATTACTAGTCAATTCCACAACTAGTAAACTCTATGTGGAATTATCATTTGCAACTTATTTTACTTGTGCATCTACTATGTTATAAACATAATCTAGGGATTGTGTACATATCTCGGGATAACAAAGATAAATTCTCTGTCCTCTTGGAGACTACAGACTAGCAGAGATAGATACTTAAATTGGTAATCCCAAACTGTCAACCATGTTGAAGAAGAAACATGTGCTCTTCAGGAAATTGTCAAAAGTACTTGCCAAAGGATTTTTGTTAAGATTTAAAGCAGAAGAAAGAACTCAAGAACTGAGCACAGTCTTAAGATGGCAGAGGAATAGGACAGGGAAACCACTTTCTCTCCTACAAACTCATCAAAAGATCATTGAACGCTGAGAACATTCCACAAAACAACTTCTGAACACTGGTGAAGGACACCAGGCTCCCAGAAAGGCAGCCCATTCTCTTCAAAAGAAGATAGGATAAAATATAAAAGATAAAAAGAGAGACAAAATAATTAGGGAATAAGATCCGTTTCAGGGAGGGAGTCATGAAGGAGAAGTTTCTAAACACCAGGAAGCCCTCTCACTTGCGGGTCTGAGGGGGAATTTTGGATTCTCAGAGAGCAACATAACTGGGAGGAAAAATTTTAAAAATCCACAATTTACGTGTCTAACCACAACTCCCAGCAGAGAAGTAGCCCAGATGATCCTGTCTGCCAGCGGTGGGTAAGGGCTGAACAGGGAGGCAAAAGCTACAAGCTTAAGGTAAGGACCTGCCTGAATGCCCTGAGGACAGTCTAAGGGAGCTAACGTGAGATAGCAACCTAAACTGTGGATAGCCAGGGATAGGAAAAAAAAAAAAAAAAAGACAGAGAGAACTTTCCCATGGAAAGCTATAAGGTACAACCTGGCCAGCTCACAGAACAGAGGACTGAGCAAATACCAGAAAAGAGCTAGTGGACTGCAGACTAGCCCCTCTCCCTGCCAGAGGCAGAGAAGCAGGTAGGTGACTGCCAGAGCCAGAAGGCAAGGTGCAATCTTAGCCCCAGAGATGGCATCCTCCACCAAACTGTGAGCAGACTCCCAATTGCTAACCAAGTCTTCCTGGACAGATTTAGGATGGTTGACATCTGTTAGGAAGGTTGCAGTCAGAGATCAGCTCCCCAGAGGAGACATATGACACACCTGAGATGGAGGTCCTGCTGTGCACCCAGGAAACCAAGAGGCTGGGACCAGGGAGGTGATAAGACACACTGCCAACCTGGGGAGAATACACTTGCCAAGTCCCTGGTCACCTTAGATACTTGGACCTGGGAAGGGCATAAAACACAGGCCAAAATGAGTCTGTGCCTTTGTGGAATACCTGAGAACCTGTACCTGAGAGGCTTAGACCTGGGAAGTGCACATGACCCAGGGCCCACTTTAGACAGTTCCCCTGCAGAGCAGCCTGGAGCCTAAGCAGTGTAGATTGGGAAAGCACATATGCCGTGAACAGGGGCCAAACCCTGTAGCTCAGATACTGAGAGCTCTCCCCACACACACCAGTGATATTTGCTTGCAGTGTTCCTCCCCCCGCCACAGCACAGCTGAACAAGTGAGCCTAATAACTGACCACCTCACCCCTTTGTTAGGACAGAAATTAGACACTGAGAGGTCTCATACAAACAGAGGAAGCCAAAATAAACACAGAAGAGGAAATCGCTTTGGAAGCAAGAGGTGTAACAGAGTAAAACCCTGTAGTTAGCACTGACTACATTGGAAGGGGCCTATAGACTTTGAGAAGAAGTATAAGCAAAAAAGGAACTACCTGAAACTAAACTGACCTCACACTGCCCTCAACAGCTCCAGAGAAATTCCTAGATATATTTTACTATTATTTTTTTAAATTTT
>SJYC01151112.1:0-16947 GCA_006408675.1 Madoqua kirkii | reverse complement strand
AGATGGCTCGATGGCATCACGGACTCGATGGACGTGAGTCTGAGTGAACTCCGGGAGATGGTGATGAACAGGGAGGCCTGGCGTGCTGCGATTCATGGCGCCACAAAGAATTGGACAGGACTGAGCAACTGAACTGAACTGAACAGTTAATCTCTTATGTCTGTAACTAACCTCACCATATTACTGCAAACCCTGGTTTTTCTAATTTAAGTGTATTCATCATCACTTTAGTATTATCAAAGTCATGGTATAACAGAAGACAACCAGCAAATCTCAGTGCCTTAAAAAAAAGATAGAAATTGATTTCATTATCTTACACTTTTGCTTTGCATAGTTTTTACTCAAGGATCCTGGCTGTTAGACACTATTACATTACCAGCAAGAGGAAAGAGAGAGCATGGGAAATCACACTTAGGTTTCTATAGCTTCCTCTGAGGAGTAAAAACTTCTAGAACTTCATCAGATAAGGTAAGCCATGTGGTTATACTCCTCAACAAAGATAGCTTCCATATTCTTGGAGAAAGCCATAAATATTGTGATACAGAAGCATTATAGATGGTCATATCCACCCTCCTCACTAAGTTAAAAATTAATCTTTGTATTTCTTCACTAGTTATTATTGTTCATATCACATCTTATTAATTTGTTTCTAAATATCTTCTCAAATCTATTTCCTTATCTCCAATCCAGCTACTACCTTAGTACTACTCAGATAAGTTCATTGTCTTCATAGATTATTGCATAACCTTTATTACACTACAAATTTTCCATGTCCTAATCCATTTTTCATACTGTAACTAGAGGATGTTCTAAAAGATGGATCTAATTTTATCCATCCTTTCTTAACATTCTTCAATACTGTGGGTACAGTTCAATTTAGTTTTAGTTTAAGCTTCCTAGCTTGGAATACAGGGTGCTTCACTATTAGGCCCTGGTCCACTTTTCTGTTATCATCTCATATCTCTTTTCTCTGACACAGTTTTATGGTCCTGACATAATGCTTTGTTATTCTTGAAAGAAAAATCATCACTTTCACATTGTTAAACATTGCACATACTTTCTTTTCCAAAATGTTCATGTTTTAAACCTTTATTTCCCTTTCAAGATTAGTTTCAAACATAAGCTCCTTATCATGATTTTCTTGGCTCTTTAAAACAGTGGAATTAATTTTCTCAGCTTCTGTTTTCAGAAACTAGAGCACTTAATGCACAGCTCTATTAATCTAACTCTCATTATATTTGACTATATGTGCCTGTGAGCTCATTCAGGGCCAAGATGTATCTTTTTTATAGTCCATGGCATGGCTAGGGGATTCAATAAACATGTATGAAATTTAAATAAATAGTTTGATTTTTTCCTACTCTTTTTGGGCCACTTTGCCAAGTATTACTTTAAAATGTTTAGATAATTTACCACATGGATTAAAAATTGGGGGAAGTTGGCCCTTAGAAGGCCAATTTTTTGAAACAGTTTGAACCATAGTTAAATTACTCATCAGAAACTGGATATAAATAACATTGTTTCAAAAATATTATACTATGTAGGCAAAAAAATATGAACTTTGCATATCAAAATTTCTCATTTATAAAATCAAATGGAGTGGTAATCTAGCTTACAATACAAATTTTAATGTTTACCCTCTTAATCTGAATTTGATTTATAGGACTTTAGAGAGTATTGCGACCATCTGGCTTTATAATTTAGGTCCATTGCTACCTAAAATAAGAGATTCACCTTTCTGTTTTCTTAACAATCATTTATCTCACAAAGAAATTACTATAATTAATTCTGCTTTACATATTTCATAGCAAAGTAGATATGAGATGTGTAATAGGAAAGATTTCTGGTAAAGTTGATGTGTATTTGTTGAAAATTTTCAGTAACTATACCATATATTCCCTGGTGGCTCAGACAGTAAAGTATCTGTCTACAATGCAGGAGACCTGAGTTCGATCCCTGGGCCAAATAAAGTCTCTCACTGTTTCCTTTGTTTCCTCATCTATTTGCCATGAAGTGATGGGACCGGATGTCATGATCTTCATTTTTTGAACGCTGAGTTTTAAGCCAACTTTTTCACTCTCCTCTTTCAGTTTCTTCAATAGCCTCAGATGTGTATAAGAGACAGGTTGATGTGTATTTGTTGAAAATTTTCAGTAACTATACCATATATTCCCTGGTGGCTCAGACAGTAAAGTATCTGTCTACAATGCAGGAGACCTGAGTTCGATCCCTGGGCCAGGAAGATTCCCTGGAGAAGGAAATGGCAACCCACTCCAGTACTCGTGCCTAGAAAATCCCATGGATGGAAGAGCCTGGTGTCCAGCGGGTTGCAAAGAGTTGGACATGACTGAGAGACTTCTCTTCACTTCAGATTTCACAACTTCCAGATGTTCAAGCTGAATTTAGAAAAGGCAGAGGAACCAGAGCTCAAATTGCCAACATCCATTGGATCATAGAACAAACAACAGAATTCCAGAAAAACTACTTCTGCTTTATTGACTATGTCAAAGCTTTTGACTGTGTTGATCAAAGCAAACAATAGAAAATTCTTCAAGACATGGAAATACCAGACCACCGGACCTGCCTCCTGAGAAATCTGTATGCAGGTCAGGAAGCAACAGCTAGAACCAGACATGGAACAATGGACTGATTCCATTTGGGAAAAGAGAACATCAAGACTGAATATTGTCACCCCACTTATTTAACTTACATGCAGAGTATATCATGCAAAATGATGGGCTGGATGAAGTACAAGCTAGAATCAAGATTACTGGGAGAAATATTATAACCCAGATATGCAGATGATGCCACTCTTATGGCAGAAAGTGAAGAGGCTATTGAAGAAACTGAAAGAGGAGAGTGAAAAAGTTGGCTTAAAACTCAGCGTTCAAAAAATGAAGATCATGACATCCGGTCCCATCACTTCATGGCAAATAGATGAGGAAACAAAGGAAACAGTGAGAGACTTTATTTTGGGGGCACCAAATTAACTGCAGATGGTGATTGCAGCCATGAAATGAAAAGATGCTTGCTCCTTGGAAGAAAAGGCATGACCAACCTAAACAGCATATTAAAAAGCAGAGACATTACTTTGCCATTAAAATCCATCTAGTCAAAGCTATGGTTTTTCCAGTAGTCATGTATAGGTGTAAGAGTTGGATTATAAAGAAAGCTGACCACCACAGAACTGATGCTTTTTGTGTTGGAAAGATTTTTGACAGGCCCTCAGACTGCAAGAAGATCCAACCAGTCCATCTTAAAGGAAATCAGTCCTGAATACTCATTGGAAGGACTGATGCTGAAGCTGAAACTCCAGTTCTTTGGCACCTGATAAAAATAACTGACTCATTTGAAAAGTTCCTGATGTTGGGAAAGAATGAAGGCAGGAGGAGAAGGTTATGCAAGAGGATGAGATGGTTGGATGGCATCACCAACTTAATGGACATGAATTTGAATATGCTCTGGGAGTTGGTGATAGACAGGCAGCCTGGTGTGCTGCAGTCCATGGGGTTGCAAAGAGTCAGACACAACTGAGCAACTGAACTGAACTGATAGGAAAAAATAACTTTCACTATAGGTTCTCTAATAAGTGCAATATTCCTTTCAACATTCTTGGGTATTCAATGTTACTATTCCATTTTACATGGGTATACCCAGTAGCTCAATAGTAAAGCATACACCTGCAATGTAGGAGCCTCAGGAGATGCAGATTTGATTCCTGAATTGGGAAGATCCCCTTGAAGAGAGTATGGCAACCCACTCCAGTATTTTTGCCTGGAGAATCCCATGGACAGAAAAATCTGACAGGCTACAATCCATGGGGTCTCAAAGAGTCAGACACAACTGATTGTCTTAACATGGATGTACACGTTATGTTTTACAGGTGAGGAAAATCAGAGAGGAATATAATCTGTCTGCTGTTTCATGGCTAATCAGTAAATATTTTAATTAAAGTCTGCATATCTTCCAAGGCCATGGTAAGTGTTGTCCTCAGTTCAGTTCAGTCACTCAGTCATGTCCAACTCTGTGCAACCACATGGACTGCAGCACCTGTCCATCACCAAATCCAGAATTTACTCAAACTCATGTCCATTGATTTGCTGATGCCACCCAACCATCTCATCCTCTTTCATAATCTTCTCATCCTGCTTTTCATCTTTCCCAGCATCAGGGTTTTTTTTTTTTTTTTCCCAATGAGTCAGTTCTTTGCATCAGGAAGCCAAAGTATTTGAGTTTCAGCTTCAGCATCAGTGCTTACAATGAATATTCAGGACTGATTTCCTTTAAGATGGACAGGTTGGATCTCCATACTGTCCAAGGGACTCTCAAGAGTCTTCTCCAACATCACAGTTCAAAAGCATCCATTCTTTGGCACTCAGCTTTCTTTATAGCTCAACTCTCCCAACCATATATGACTATTAAAAAAACCATAGCTTTGACAAGATGAACATTTAACAGCAAAGTAATATCTGTGCTTTTTAATATGTTGTCCAGTTTGGTCATTGGAGAAGGCAATGGCACCTCACTCCAGTACTCTTGCCTGGAAAAACCCATGGATGGAGGAGCCTGGTAGGCTGCAGTCCATGGGGTCGCTGAGAGTTGGACAGGATTCAGTGACTTCCCTTTCACTTTTCACTTTCATGCACTGGAGAAGGAAATGGCAACCCACTCCAGTGTTCCTGCCTGGAGAATCCCAGGGATGGGGGAGCCTTGTGGGCTGCCGTCTCGGGTTACACAGAATCAAACACGACTGAAGTGACTTAGCAGCAGCAGCAGTTTGGTCATAGCTTTTTTTCCAAGGGGCAAGCATCTTTTAATTTTATGGCTGCAGTCACTATTTGCAGTGATTTTGGAACCTCCTGAATAAAGTCTCTCATTGTTTCCATTGTTTCCCCATCTATTTGCAATGAAGTGATGGGACCAGATGCCATGATCTCTATATTATGAATGTTGAGTTTTAGGCCAACTTTTCCACTCTCCTCTTTCCATTTCATCAAGAAGCTCTTTAATTCTTCTTTGCTTTCTGCCATAACAATAGTGTCATCTGGGAATCTGAGGTTATTGATATTTCTCCCAGCAATCTTGATCCCAGCTTGTGCTTCATCCATTCCAGCATTTCTCATGAGTATTCTACGTATAAGTAAAATAAGCAGGATGACAATATACAGCCTTGGCATACTCCTTTCCAAATTTGGAACCAGTCTGTTGTTTCATGACTAATTCCAACTGTAGCTTCTTGACCTGCATACAGATTTCTCAGGAGGCAGGTTAGGTGGTCTGGTATTCTCATGTCTTGAAGAATTTTCCACAGGTTCTTGTGATACACATAGTAAAAAGCTTTGCCATAGTCAATAAAGCAGAAGTAGATGTTTTTCTGGAACTCTCTTGCTTTTTCCATGATCCAATGAATGTTGGCAATTTGATCTCTGGTTCCTCTGCCTTTTCTAAATCCAGCTTGAACATCTGGAAGTTCACAGTTTACATACTGCTGTAGCCTGGCTTGGAGAATTTTGAGCATTACTTTGCTAGCATGTGAGATGAGGGCAATTGTGCCATAGTTTGAGCATTTTTTTGGCATTGCCCTTCTTTGGTATTGGAATGAAAACTGACTTTTTTCCCAGTCCTGTGGCCACTGCTGAGTGTTCCAAATTTGCTGTCATATTGAGTAGAGCACTTTCACAGCATCATCACTTAGGATTTGAAATAGCTCAACTGGAATTCCATCACCCCCACTAGCTTTGTTCGTAGTGATGCTTCCTAAGGTCCATTTGACTTTGCATTCCAGGATGTCTGGCTCTAGGTTAGTGATCACATTATCATGGCTATCTTGGTCATGACGATTTTTTGTTTGTTTGTTTAGTTCTGTGTATTCTTGCTGCCCCTTCATATCTTCTGCTTCTGTTATGTACATACCATTTCTGTCCTTTATTGTGCCCACCTTTGCATGAAATATTTCCTTGGTATCTCTAATTTTCTGTAAGAGATCTCTAGTTTTCCTCATTCTATTGCTTTCCTCTATTTCTTTGCCTTTGCCACTGAGGAAGACTTTCTTACCTGTCCATGGTATTTGGAACTCTGCATTCAAATGGGTATACCTTTTCTTTTCTCCTTTCCCTTTCTCTTCTCTGCTTTTCACAGCTATTTGTAAGGCCTTGTCAGACAACCATTTTGCCTTTTTGCATTTCTTTTTCTTTGGGATGGTTGGGATCACTGCCTCCTGTCCAATGTCATGAACCTTTGTCCATAGTTCTTCAGGCACTCAGTCTATCAGCTCTATTTCCTTGAATCTGTTTGTCACTCCAACTATATAATCATAAAAGATTTGACAGGTCATATCTAAATGGTCTAGTGGTTTTCCCTATTTCCCTCAATTTAATTCTGAATTTGGTAATAAAGAGATCATGATCTGAGGCACAGTCAGCTCCTGGTCTTGCTTTTGCTGACTGTATAGAGCTTATCCATCTTTGGCTTCAAAGAATATAAACAATCGGATTTTGATATTGACCATCTGGTGATGTCCATGTGTAGAGTCTTCCCTTGTGTTGTTGTCCTAGCTTTCGTTAATGATCAGTGAATCATCATTAGTAGCAATTACCATTTACACTCTGAGTCCCTGTCACTCACATGCTATTTGCTTCCTTCACTCAGATAACTTACAATCTAATAAGTATGCTTTAAAGAAATAATTTTATTTCCAGGAATGTTGTATTTCTTATTTATTGCTTTTTTATAATTTTGTTTGAAAAAAAAAAACCCTATTGCATTATTATCAATTTGGAAGGAAATGTTCTACATGTTGGTTCATGTAGGTTTTAACTATGTGACCATGGCATATGGTAAAGAATCTGCCTGCAGTGTGGGAGAACCAGGTTTGATCCCTGGGTTGAGAAGATCATCTGGAGAAAAAAATGGCAACCCACTCCAGTACTCTTGCCTGAAAATCCCATGGACAGAGCAGCCTGGCTGGCTACAGTTGTCCAAAAGAGTAGGGCACGATAGAGTGACTAACACACACACACACACACACACACACACACACACACACACACACGTGACCCAACTCAAACAGATGCCCTGATAAAATGCTAGTGCTCTTGAAATCCCAACATTAACCAATCCTTTTCTTTCTATTAGTTAATTGTTTTACTTATTTCCCAATTTCAAAGTGCATATACATAGTCTCTGAGTATCTCATGAGACATTTCAAATCCTGATAGAAATATTTCTCTTTAGGAGACAAAGTGAAAGTGTTGAGTATCTACACAGAAAGGTATTCTAAGGAGAGAAGATGGCTCCAGGGAATTCTGAAAACAACCTGAAAGAGCAAGAAAAGAATGGCAAGGAGTTTTTATTGTGATTTTATTGTGACCATCCTGTAAGTTTTGTATTTCTTATTAAGACAAATGAGAGAGTATTTGGGCTTGCCTAGATGTGGGGAAAAGGGGACGTGCAAGGAGTAAGACTTAAAAGCTGTCAGTAGTCAAACATAAAAAATGTAATTAGACTATATTACAGAGATATTTCCCACTTTATCTTACAATGACTTCTGTTTCACAAGTTTAAGGCAGTATGTTTTTCAGTCAGCATATTGCAGACTTAGAATGATTACATTCCAAAACAACAACTACAGTTTTGCTTCTTCACAACTGGCTACTAAAGGTCATAGGATCTCCCTCTGACACTATCAGATAATGTGAAAAATTAGACATGAAATAAGTCCATCTTAGCTCACATAGGAAGAAATGGACAATAAATTGCAAAAGTAAATCAGTTTCAATATACATAACAAGCAACTTATGGCCCAGAGAGCAGTGAGCACCAGTATATTCTTATAGTATATAGTTTAGTCACTCAGTCCTGTCCGACTCTTTGTGACCCCACGAACTGTACACTACTAGACTCCTCTGTCCACAGGATTTACCAAGCAAGAGTACTGGAGTGTATTGCCATTTCCTTTTCCAGAGCCAACCCAGAGATCGAACCCAGGTCTCCCACATTGTAGGCAGACGCTTTACTGTCTGAGACACCAGGGAAATCATAATAAGCAAAATCATCATAAGCATAAGTATATGCTTATGATGCAGCTATTCTTTTCCTGGTCTTGGATCATTGTGCTTAACTGTAAACATATTAACATTTAATCATTTATACTTATTAGTAATTTTTTTCTTGCAGATATACTGCTGCTGCTAAAGTTGCTTCAGTCGTGTCCGACTCTGTGAGACCCCATAGATGGCAGCCCACCAGGCTCCCCCATCCTTGGGATTCTCCATGCAAAAACACTGGAGTGGCAGATATAATTATTGCTAAATTGCAACATTGCTTTATGATGTAATAGCAATTATAATTTTAATCTAAGTTCTAATGTGAAACACTTGAAGATGACTGCTGAAGGACTTCTAGAAGGTCTTCAACTAAATCTTCAACTTATATTTCATTTCACTGTGTCATTGGAATGCTACTGAAAAAAATAATAAATGATAATTAGCTAATTTTAATTACATATATTATATTTTAGTTCTCTCTGTGTTGAAAGGTTGGCACTTTTCACAATACTTGGGGTAAATCATAGTGGGTGTAAATCAATTAATTAAAAACAAACAGTATACAGACATATTTTGAAGTCATAGTGATTACTATACCTATGACTTTAAATTGGATAAGGAATATTTAACAGTATTATTATGATAGCTACCATTTTAAATAATTGTAACACATAAAACATAGTTATAATCCATTTTCATTGTAATTACAACATTTAATGGGCTTAAATTTACAATGAGAAAATGCTATGTTTCTGGTGAAAAATATAATGTAAGATGTGTATAAGAGACAGGACCATAGAGTGCAGACTACTAGGCTCCTCTGTCCATGGGATTTTCTATGCAAGATACTGGAGTAGAGTGTAATTTTCTTCTCCATTTATCAGAATATGAGAATATAAAATTGAAAAAGGAATCCACTTGCTATGTATTATATAGATGTCTATCATATATGTTATATATATTACTTCCCATTACATTGACTGCTGTATTCCCCTTTAACCACCTCTGTTCTAGTGCTAATATTTACTTAAGGTTTATAGACCAGAAGATTAAGAAAGCAAATAAAAATTGTACACAGACAGGTCCCTTCCACTGCTCAAATGTCTCATATAACTCATCCCAAACATCTGTTCTTATCTCTGTTCCAACTTTATATTATCCTGGCTAGAAGTATACTAATAGAAAATGAGATCATAGGCAAAATAGCAAATTCATGTTTTTACCTTCTAGTACAGAGGAACTAGAGATCAAATTGCCAACATCTGCTGGATCATGGAAAAAGCAAGAGAGTTCCAGAAAAAACATCTGTTTCTGCTTTATTGTCTATGCCAAAGCCTTTGACTCTGTGGATCACAATAAACTGGAAAATTCTGAAAGAGATGGGACTACCACACCACCTGAGCTACCTTTAAAGAAACCTATATGCAGGTCAGGAAGCAACAGTTAGAACTGGACATGGAACAACAGACTGGTTTAATCAGAACAACAGACTGGTTTCAAATAGGAAAGGAGTACATCAAGACTATATACTGTCACCCTGTTTATTTAACTTCTATGTAGAGCACATCATGAGAAACGGTGGGCTGAAAGAAGCACAAGCTGGAATCAAGATTGCCGGGACATATATCAATAACCTCAGATAAGCAGATGACACCACCCTTCTGGCAGAAAGTGAAGAGAAACTAAAAAGCCTCTTGATGAAAGTGAAAGAGGAGAGTGAAAAAGTTGGCTTAAAGCTCAATAGTCAGAATACTAAGATCATGGCTTCTCATTCCATCACTTCGTGGGAAATAGATGGGGAAACAGTGGAAACAGTGTCAGACTTTATTGTTTGGGGCTCCAAAATCACTGCAGATGGTGATTGAAGCCATGAAATTAAAAGATGCTTACTCCTTGAAAGGAATGTTATGACAAACCTAGATAGCATATTACTTTGCCAATAAAGGTCTGTCTAGTCAAGGTTATGTTTTTTCTTTTTTCCAGTGGTCATGTATAGATGTGAGAGTTGGACTATAAAGAAAGCTTAGTGCCAAAGAACTGATGCTTTTGAACTGTGATGTTGGGGAAGACTCTTGAGAGTCCCTTTGACTGCAAGAAGATCCAACCAGCCCATTCTAAAGATTAGTTCTGGGTGTTCTTTGGAAGGAATGATGCTAAAGCTGAAACTCCAGTACTTTGGCCACCTCATGCAAAGAGTTGACTCATTTGAAAAAGTCCTGATGCTTGGAGGGATTGGGGGCAGGTCAAGAAGGGGATGACAGAAGATAAGATGGCTGGATGGCATCACCGACTCAATAGACATGAGTTTGAGTGAACTCCAGAAGTTGGTTATGGACAAGGAGGCCTGGTGTGCTGCAATTCAAGGAGTCGCAAAGAGTAGGACACAACTGAGTGACTTTAATGACTGATTATCTTTCACTTAGTAACATTTCTGAAAAGATTTTACTATAGAATACAGAAGGCTGGAGAATAGAGGGCTAATTAGATGACAACAGTATGGCAAAAAGTACTCTGCGGAAAAGGAGGGGAAAAAATAGAATTGAGAAAGATAGAAATCCCAGGAAAACTGGTTTGCTTCTCTCTACCTCCCCTCTTTAACTAAGGGCCATTGGTTTGCAAGGAGCCTGTTAAGTGTCTATGGACTTGATAAGGTCCAAAGTGCTTCTAAAGGCAGGAAAGTCTCAAGATTACCTTGCAGCAGCTTCCTGGAATCCACTTGACATAGCTACTGTTCACTTCTGCCTTGCATATATATCCCTGTCCACAGCCCAGTGCGATAGAATCCTCATTTTTGATTATGAGTGGGCATAGGACAAAGTTCAAGACAATTATGATCATCAGTACTATATAGCCAAGCCAAGTAGAGCTGATCAAGTTCTTTCTTAGGAGCTTTACTATCATAAGGAATTGATAGTGATATTTTCTTTCCTTTGGCTAGCTGTATGGAAATGACTTGAGAGCTGTTCTTTTCTGCCTCGATGATTATCTATTCAGTAAGAGAAACAAAGCCTAACTGTGGAGAAATAGAAAAACAACATTTAAACAGGAAGAGAGGAACAATGATAAAACACAAGTCCTATGAATAGATTCCAGACTCTCAAGTTCCCAACTTCTTCAGGTCCATTTAGTTTCCCATCTGATGTGTCAATAAATAGATACACAAGCTAGGAGGTATTACTGTGCCAAGATTTAACTGTTCATAGCGTTGAAGTAGAAACCATAATTATAAGAAAGTTTAAGAAAGATTGAATATTTTGGTATTATAAAACACAGAAGGTAAAAATAAGCTTGTATATAACAAGAAAGAAGGGATATATAAAAATGGTCAAGTATCATTCTTCTTGATCTGTCCCTGATGTCTTATAGTATATTCATTATGTGAATATTCAGGTTTAACATTACCAAGTCAGTGCAAGTAAACTGATAGTTTAACATTCTACTTATGTTCTACATGGTTACATTTATAGTACTAGCCATCCTTTACAAAAATATATTGTGCACTGGTAATGGCTCTGCTTGGAAAACTTTTTAATCTTAGTGTAAAAAAGAGCTTTTGTTTATAGCCACATGCAAAATCTAAAAATATTCTTTTACATTTCGATTTAGAAAATACAAGAGACCAAGAAGTACAAATTATTACTAAGAACAACTGTGAAGGATTCAGCAAAGAGATTGTCATCAGCCATTATGGGAGAATAGATGAGTGTATAAGGAAAACAATGACTGCACATCTACCTAATTATTACAATACATATGTTAGTAATTCCTTTTGATTCCATCCTTGTGATAAAGGCAATTAGAGAGATCCACATCTAAGTTGTACATGATACAATGAGGACATTTAAACCCCAAAAAATGGTTTTAAACTATTTTTAAATGTTAGAGTTTTAGAGCATTTTGCAAAATCTGCAATTTTATTACTGCATTGTTTGATTTACCTCATGAAAGCAGACACAATATCCTTTCCCAATAAGAAACTACTAAAATTAGCTAAGGGGCAATAAATTGCCACATTAAAGACAGTATCATTGCAGAAACAAATCCCCAGCATATTATCTATTATTTTTCCTTTTAACACAGATCTACTGTTCTGCAGGCTACAGTGCTTGGAGCCATTTACCCTCTACAATTGTTCTAATTATATCTATCAAATGTGATGCATGTTTAATTGCATTTTAATAGGATGATAGCTCCTTGTTAGCAGCAAGTTTAACAGGAGAGTAATTTATTGCTGATAAAGTATGGGGTCTTCAGTTTTTTCTACTAAATAAGAATTGGAAATGTGTTTGAAAACTGATGTCTTGGGTGAAGTTCCTCTTCTGAAAGCAAATCCCTATAAATCAAAGTGGGTGATTATTTTGCCTATGTAATGAATGGATTGAGAACAGATATAAAAATGTTTAATAGCCTTGCCTATGAAAAATGTTGAAAAGGGTGCTGCCTAAAATTTTATTCAAATTAATTAGATATTGGGTGCAGATTTTCATAATAAGGTTGTAACAACAGGTACATTTGCTGCTTGAGGGAAGTATAAGCCAAAAACAAATTTTGTGAAAGCATAAACAAACTAGCTGACCAAAGCTGTAATGTTCATCAAAACACCAAAACACTGACATGTAAAGAAAGTGAAGAATTTTTAAGCAGAAATTTCAAGGCAATTTAATCCATTATCATTTTAGGTTCTAGACATTTTCCTAAGAATATATTAGAAGCTTTTAAACTATATTAATGCAGAATGGTACTTTATGTGCCTGAGACAATCACAGTCTTTTTTTATTTGTTTGTTTGTTTGTTTGTTACTATGATACCAAAAGCTTATCTATCTCTAGTGAGTTGGTATGCATTTTACAGTAGTGATAGAACAATGGGTAGGGGTTAATCATTACACTGTCAGAACAATCCCCTAAATAGTCCCTTAAATAGTAGTAATTTGAAGTATCTTTGAAAAAGAAGATACTACAGGTGTCAAGAGGAAGTAGGGCTTCGATAACAGTATGCTTTTATCATTAAGACATATGTATGCATTCTTTAACATAAATTAAACAATATAGTCAAAGCTATGGTGTTTCCAGTAGTCATAATGTATATAGGAATAGGACCATAAAGAAGGCTCAGCACTGAAGAATTGATGCTTTCACATTGCAGTGCTGGAGAAGACTCAGGAGAGTTCCTTGGACTGCAAGGAGATCAAAGCAGTCAATCCTAAAGGAAATCAACCCTGAATATTCATTAGAAGAACTGTGGCTGAAGTTGAAGCTCCAATACATTGATCACCTGATATGAAAAGCTGACTTACTGGAAAAAACCCTGATGCTAGGAAAGACTGAGGACAAGAGAAGAAGGAGGTGAAAGAGAATGAGGTGGTTGGATGGGATTACTGACTCAATTGATTATTATTGACTATGTCAAGGCCTTTGACTGTGTGAATCAAGACAAACTGGAAAATTCTTAAAGAGATGGGAATACCAGACCACTTGATCTGCCTCTTGAGAAATATGTATGCAAGTCAAGAAGCAACACTTGGAACTGGACATGGAATCACAGACTGGTTCTAAATCAGTAAAGGAGTACATCAAGGCTGTATATTGTCACCCTGCTTATTTAACTTATATGCAGACTACATCATGAGAAATGCTGGGCTGGAGGAAGAACAAGCTGGAATCAAGATTACTGGGAGAAATATCAATAACCTAAGATATGCAGATGACATCACCCTTATGGCAGAAAGTGAAGAAGAACCAAAGAGCCTCTTGATGAAAGTGAAAGAGGAGACTGAAAAAGCTGGCTTAAACAGAAAACAAAGATCATGGCATCTGATCCCATCACTTCATGGCAAATAGATGGGGAAACAGTGACAGGCTTTATTTTAGGGGGCTCCAAAATCACTACAGATGGTGACTGCAGCCATGAAATTAAAAGACATTTCCTCCTTGGAAGAAAAGCTATGATCAATCTAGACAGCTTATTAAAAAGCAGAGGCATTACTTTACCAACAAAGTTCCAATCAAAGCTATAGTTTATCCAGTAGTCATGTATGGATGTGACAGTTGGAGTATAAAGAAAGTTGTGCGCCAAAGAATTGATGCTTTTGAACTGTGGTGTTAGAGAAGACTCTTGAGAGTGCCTTGGACAGCAAGGAGATAAAACCAGCCAATCCTAAAGGAAATCAGTCCTGAATATTCATTGGAAGGACTGATGTTGAAGCTGAAGCTCCACTATTTTGCCACCTGGTGGAAAGAGCTGTCATTACAAAAGAGGTGGATGCTGGGAAGATCGAAGGCAGGAGAAGGTGACAATAGAGAATGAGATGATTGGATGGCATCATCGACTCAATGGATATGAGTTTGAGGAAACTCTGGGAGTTGGTGATGGATAGGGAGGCCTGGTGTGCCGTAGTCCATGGGGTCGCAAAGGGTCAGACACGACTGAGCGACTAAACTGAACTGAACTGAACTGAACTGACTTAATGGATGTGAGTTTGTGCAACTCTGGGAGATAGTAAAGCACAGGGAAGCCTGGTGTGCTGCAGTCCATAGGGTTGCAACATGACTTAGTGACTGAACAACAACTACAACAATTAGGTATTATTATTTTCACCCTTTCAAATTTCCCAACAATGGAAATTGATTAACGTTAACAGATATGGCAACCCACTCCAGTACTCTTGCCTGGAAAATCCCATGGATAGGGGAGCCTGGTAAGCTGCAGTCGATGGGGTCACTAAGAGTCGGACACGACTGAGTGACTTCACTTTTCGCTTCACTTTCCTGCATTGGAGAAGGAAATGGCAGCCCACTCCACTGTTCTTGCCTGGAGAATCCCAGGGATGGGAGAGCTTGGTGGGCTGCCGTCTCTGGGATTGCACGAAGTCAGACAACGACTGAAATGACTTAGCAGCAGCAGCAGCAGCAGCAACACATATTAGAAGAGTTGAGGAAATAAACTTTGAAAATTTCAGTTGAATCACAAATCATTACATGTGTTTGGTACTAACATCCTGTCTGTCATACTATTATTCCATGAAATATATAAAGCTACTTCAAAAAATATCTCATTAATACTTATCCACCTTCTGTGCTTAATGGTATAAAGAAGCAAAACAATAAGAAATTCAATTATGAAAACAAGAGTCATTATGTGATGTGCAGGTGCTGGTAAAATAAAAAAATACAATATGTTCTTAAAAATATATATCAATTAGGATATTCAAGACTACATTATCTAGTACCCTAGATCATAAAGCTCAGGATAAGTATTTCTCTGTTCAATAAGCTTTTGATCAAAAGCATGATAATAGGTTCTGTATGTATGAATGTTGTCTACATCATTGTATTTTGAATTTCGACATGATTTTGAAGCCTGAAAAGCATAAGTACTTGACATTCATTTTCTCTCACACATTCTGTATGTAAAGCAAGGCATGAAATAATTTCTATAACCTCCTGTAGCAAGAGTGTAAATCAAGGAGTTACGTGGTAGAAAGCAAAGGGAAAAGAATGACCTGTGCTCTTAATTAGGCCAAACAGTTCTTGCAGAGAAAGAATACATACATAAAACATAACTCTACAAGAGAGCTTGTGAAAATGTCAATTGGATTTAGATCTACTTTTAAGCTCTACAGGAAACAGATTTCTAGCCAAATTCTACATAGAATACTGAAAATGTTCCTTGTATTACCATTCACCTTCAAGTGTTTATGAATTTGTTACACACCCAACATTTCCAGTGAAACCTATTTTTTCCCATCTGGTTCATCAAACCATTCAGAGCTAACATCTTCTAAGGAGGTTTGCATGACAGGGTATACGTACGCATGACATTTTAAGCTGTGATCTCTATGTTTCTGTCTCTGGCTCTGCCAATTATAAGTTGCATGATTTTGAATACATTACTCAATATCTATGAGACTAGCTATCCACACCTGTAAGATGTGGATTATAATGTTGTATTAAAATGAATGTTGTTTTATTAAAAGAAGTAAAACTTTTACTTATTAGCACAGCACCTGGCTCACAGTAAGTACTTGGGCATTGGTTGGTTGTTGCTGGTAATGGTCCTATAGGCAGCTCTCTACAAGCTTTTGTTTAAGTTGAATCTGGGAACAGCACACACTGAACACCTTCATTGAAACTATGGACTTTCTTGGACAGAACTACTGTTGTCTAATTGCTGCCTGCACTTGGAAGCTGATATGGCTTGATGAGGGAAAGTAATGACAACCAAACACTCCTGATATTCAATGTGTGTGTGTGTGTGTGTGTGTAAGATGTGGATTATAATGTTGTATTAAAATGAATGTTGTTTTATTAAAAGAAGTAAAACTTTTACTTATTAGCACAGCACCTGGCTCACAGTAAGTACTTGGGCATTGGTTGGTTGTTGCTGGTAATGGTCCTATAGGCAGCTCTCTACAAGCTTTTGTTTAAGTTGAATCTGGGAACAGCACACACTGAACACCTTCATTGAAACTATGGACTTTCTTGGACAGAACTACTGTTGTCTAATTGCTGCCTGCACTTGGAAGCTGATATGGCTTGATGAGGGAAAGTAATGACAACCAAACACTCCTGATATTCAATGTGTGTGTGTGTGTGTGTGTGTGTTCCCCTGGGTGATTAAAATAAACACAAAGTTGAAAGGATATGAGTAAGATGTGTTTATCTAGCATTATGGCTGATATTAACTTGGTCTTCTATGCCATGTGTTCTATGGACTAATAATATCATTTAACATGAGTTATTTTTTGTTATATTATTAGTAAGAAAAGTTGTTAGCCTTTTATTTTGATTATTCTAATTATCATATCAAGTCTATATAAAAACCAACAAGATTTAACTCAACTTCAAAGTCATGCAATTAATTTTGTGCATTTAGTTTGGCAATGATTTCTTGGCTATGATAC
>SJYC01151108.1:0-12859 GCA_006408675.1 Madoqua kirkii | reverse complement strand
TTGAATCACTTGGCCTTTCTTGTTCAGTTCAGTTCAGTCACTCAGTCGTGTCTTTGTGACACCATGGACTGCAGCATACCAATATTCCCTGACCATCAACAATTCCCAGAGTTTGCTCAAACTCATGTCCATTGAGTCAGTGATGCCATCCAACCATCTCAGTCTCTGTTATCCCCTCTCCTCCTGCCTGCAACCTTTCCCAGCATCAGGGTCTTTTCCAATGAGTCAGCTCTTCACATCAGGTGGCCAAAGTATTGGAGCTTCAGCTTTAGCCTCAGTTCTTCTAATGAATATTCAGGACTGATTTCCTTTAGGATGGACTGGTTGGACCTCCTTGCAATCCAAAGGACTCTTAAGAGTCTTCACTACAGTTCAAAAGCATTGATTCTTCAGTGGAACTTTCTTTATAGTTCAACTCTTACATCCATACATGACTACTGGAAAAATCTTAGCTTTGATTTTTGACAGACTTTGTTGGAAAAGTAGTATCTTTGCTTTTTAATATGTTGTCTAGGGTAATCAAAGCTTTTCTTCCCAGGAGCAAGTGTCTTTAATTTCATGGCTGCAGTCACCATCTGCAGTGATTTTGGAGCCCAAGAAAATAAAGTCTGACACTGTTTCCATTGTTCCCCCATCGGTTTGCCATTATGTGATGGGACCAGATGGAATGATCTTAGCTTTTTGAATGTTGAGTTTTAAGCCAACTTTTCCACTCTCCTCTTTCACTTTTATCAAGAGGCATTTTTGTTCCTCTTCACTTTCTGCCATAAGAGTGGTGTCCTCTGCATATCTGAGATTATTGATATTTCTCCTGGCAATCTGGATTCCAGCTTGTGCTTCATCCAGCCTGGCATTTCACGTGATGTACTCTGCATATAAGTTAAATAAGCAGGGTGACAATATACAGCCTTGACATACTCCTTTCCCAACAAAGAAGGACAAATTACAAATTAATGCTCTTTCCTTAACCCATTAAAGAATTTATGTCAGAGGGAAAACAACTAATCTCACATTGAGAGCAAAATAGATATGTAGTTAGAAACAGAATTATCTATTTACTTAGGAGAGATACTGATAAATGCCATATAAACTGATAACATTATTAGGCTAAGGTTTTGTTTTAACAACATGCACTTCAAATTAAAAACATGGACAGCTTAAAAGGATGTAAAAAGTTATATCATGTAAACACTAACCAAAAAGAGCAGAATTGGTTATATTAATTTCAGAAAAAGTAATCCTCAGGGAAGAAAAAAAGTATCTGAAATGAAGTGAGACATTACATACCGATCAAAAGGTCAGTTTTTCAAAAGACATAACAATCTTAACTGTGCATACATCCAACAATAAAGCATGAGAAAAACTGATAGACACAAAAGGAAAAAAATCTGCTATTATAATTAGAAATTGCACACTTCTTTCTCAGTAATTGATAGAATAAATGAGCAGACAACCAGTGAAGATGTAGATGACCTAACACTGCTAACTAACTTGAAATAATTCACATTTTTAGGGCAGTTGACTAAACACAAGCTGAACACTCATTCCTTTTCAAATGTTCAAGGACACACACATGTAACATTCTACTGAAACTTTGATCTGCTCCCCAGATGAGCCAATGAAGCACATTTTCCCAAGGACAGAATCTACTTTCAAAATTCAACAAACTAATGTCCTCACAAAAGCACTCTTCTAGATAGGTGGAAGAACATATTAAAAGTTGAAATGGGTAAAGGAGATTATAAGAAGTGGTACAATGATTAAAAAAAAAAAAAAAAGTCCGTTCTATACATCTGTGGGAGAGGGTGAGTGTGGGATGATTTGGGAGAATGACATTGAAACATATATGCCATATATGCTATCATGTAAGAAACAAATCGCCAGTCTATGTTCGATACAGGATACAAGATGCTTGGGGCTGGTGCACGGGGATGATCCAGAGAAATGATATGGGGTGGGAGGTGGGAGCGGGGTTCAGGATAGGGAACTCATGTACACCTGTGGCTGATTCATGTCAATGTATGGCAAAACCAATACAGTATTGTAAAGCAAAATAAAGTAAAAATAAAAATTAAAAAAAAAAGTCTCCACCATATCAGATCAACTAGAAAAGAAGATAGAATATAGCTGGAGAGGTTAGATATGAAGAAGTTCAAATATTGGGAACCCAGAAAATAAATCACATTAACCATGAATGCTTCTTGTTTTGATTTTTGAAGTAATTTAGAAAGTGAGTAAAACCTCATATTTTGATGAAGGTAGACGCAAAAGTTTACAATGAGTGTGAGAGATCAAGAATGAATAGAGTTGGAAACTGAGTACTTAACAAGTTAGACAACCAGCAAAATGGTGAAGATTTTAGGGGAGATAGGGGAAGATTGTAGAAAAGAGTGAAATGGTTCAGGTATTCATATCAGCTGTCTAGGCCACTTGAATTAGAACAGTCAGAAACTTTTAAAAGAACAGATTCTTTCACTATCATTTCAAGTCTAAAATTCAAACCTCAGAATATGTACTGCTGAAAAATAATTCACAGGAAGACAAAAAATTATCTATATAGAAAAGTTTCATTTGCTTTCCTGGTTGTTCAGTAGTAAAGAATCTGTCTGCCAATGCAAGAGACATTGCAAGAGATGGGTTCAATCTCTGGTTTAGGAAGATCTCCTGGAGAAGGAAATGGAAAATCATTCCAGTGTTTTTGCCTGGGAAATTGCATGGACAAGGACCCTGGTGGGCTATAGGCCACTGGGTCACAAGAGAGTTGGACACAACTTACTAACTAAAAAAAACAAAACAAAAACAAACAAACATTTTATTCAGGTATATCTAGCTTTCCCTTTTCCAATCTCACTCTATCTCAATGAATTCAATGTGTTCTGATAATAGAATGATGATTTTCTTGTTAGAAAACCTAAGAAACAATTGTTATTCAGTGGCTAAGTCATGTCAAATCTTATTCAACCCCATGGATTGCAGCATATCAGGCTTCCCTGTACTTCATAACTCCCGGAATTTGCTCAGACTCATGTCCATTGCGTTAATGATATATCTAAACATCTCATCCTCTGTTGCCCCTTTCTCCTCCTTCCTTCAATCTTTCCCAGCATCACGGTATTTTCCAGTGAGTCAGTCTTTGCATAGAGCGGCCTGAAGTATTAGAGTTTCAACTTCAGATTCAGTATCAGTCAGTATTCAGTATTCAAGGTTGATTTCCTTTAGGATTGACTAGTATGATCTCCTTTCTGTTCAAGGGATTCTCAAGAATCTTCTTCACTATAATTCAAAGGCATCAATTCTTTGGTGCTCAGCCTTCTTTATGGTCCAACTCTCACATCCATATACGACTATTGGAAAAACAATAATTCTGATTATAAAAAACTTTGTGGGCAAAGTGATGTCTCTACTTTTTAATATGCTTTCTAGATTTGTCATAGCTTTTATTCCAAGGAGCAAGCGTCTTTTAATTTTGTGGCTTCAGTAAACGTCTGCAGTCATTTTGGAGCCCAAGAAAATAAAAGCTGTCAGTTTCCACTTTTTCTCCATCTATTTGCTAGAATAACATTTTGTCAAAGTAATACATACAAAGAGTATATACATAATGATTAATATATATGAAACATATGCAAAAACAACCACTTGGAGGAGAACAAGATGATGGAGCAGTAGGTGGATGTGGAGTTCATTTCTCTCCATGGATACCTCAGGAATACACCTTCAGACACAAGTGCATGCAAAACACCAGCTGAGAGAGGACAAGAGTACTTGACCAGTGGAAAAGAATATATAGAACCACGCAGAACTGGTAGGATGAAGAAACTAGGGGGGGGAAACAGGAGTGTTAGTAGGACTGGACCTGCCCTCGGCAGGTGGGGGAACTGGAGCAGGAGTCTTATCCCCACATCAGGGCAGTTATCTGAGTCAGAAGATTGTAGGAGATAGGAAGAAGAGAAGAAAACAGGCCCCCACAAGGGCTGTGGAAGGAATTTATAATTAATGATAAACTGAATGCTTTAAGGCATGAGACTCTTGAAACAGATCTAGAGGGAATAGTTCATAATCTTGAAAACAATATATGATCCTGAGGTCAGAAAACCGACCTCAGACTGTTTTTCAACTGGCATCTCAGTCATGTGTTTTATGTATCTGGAGGAAATCTATAGATAATAATATTAATCTTAGCTACTGATTTGTTATTGATTACTATTTCTTGGTTACTCAATGGTTAATGATCACTTTGTTCTTTGGCTCTGAAGGTCACATGAGTTATAGCTTAACACACTGCACATTCCTTCCTTCACAGCTGAGAATATAATAAAGGTGAAATGCATTCAGTTTTGGCATCTTCACCCTGGAGCAGTGTTGGTCCCCTGATCCTCACCTTTCACTGAACTCTTGTGTCTTGTTTCTCATTCTCCCACTGCATTGCAGTTTCAGAAACCCTGCTTGTTGAGCTGGACTTGAGAGGAGAGACATTTAAGGCTGAGAGTCAAACAGCTGATCTGTGGCAGCCTAAATGGAATGAGAATCAGACAGTCCTCGCCACAGCCATACATACTCTGGACAAGAAAGAGGGTCCCTGGAAGGCACAGTGGCTGGGAGCTGGAGTTTAGGGATTGCGGAGCAATCCCATGGTGAGGGCTGCTGTTGACTGCGGCGAGACAGATTGAGGGGATGTGAGGGAGGAGATCGTGGTGGGAAATGCCTGTGAAGGAAAGCCAGGCACCCATTGAAGCAAAGTGATACTGCTGAGTCATGCATAGGGGATGGAGCCATCACCACAGCCTCTGTCACCCAACATGCCATCACTGGCAGCTGAACAATAAAGAGGCTGGCCCATCAAATCCTGATGCACTGAACTACAGAGTAGGACCCTACCCAGGGGACTTCTTTAAGTGACTGATTTGTCAAACTACAGAGTAGGACCACACCCAGGGTGCTACTTTCAGTGCCTGATGTGCCGATCTACAGAGTAAGACCCTCGTGAGGAGGCCCTTCTATGTGCCTGATACACTGAAAACAGAGAACGACCCTAGGAAAGGGAGCCCTCTAAGGGGTGAAGCTATAGGGAAAGACTGGCCAAAGATACCTCTGATCGCCAGCTACAAGAGGCTGGACAAAAGACTGATAGGGCCATAACTTCTGTGGCAGAGACAGAGGCAGTCCATGTCCCTGCATACTTGGCACCACCAGGGTCCCTGCAAGCCAAGCAGCTACACCACCTTCACACTCAACTCCCACTGGGCAGAGCTGCTACAGTCAAAAAGGGTCCTGTGTATATTCACATAGGGTCACATATGTCATGTCCAAGTCTGTGGCCCTGTAGACTGTGGCCTGCCAGGCTTCTCTGTCAGGAGGGACACTCTCCACACAAGAATATTGGAGCATATTGGCCACTACTGGTTGCCATACCCTTGTAGAGCACTATATTTCCTGCAGCCCTAGCTGCCAACTCCCCTGAGTACATGGTGCTGTCAAAACCCCTATGACACAAGCAGTCTCACCATCTCTACACCTGGCCCTCACAGGGGCAAACTCAAATCCTCCAGGGCAGCCTCAGGAGCAAACCCCATGGATGACCCACCTGTAGAGGTGGAAATAATATCACAGCTGAAACCCAGGGGCAGTGTGGCTAAAGAAGAAGGCCATGTACAAACTGCAGATTAAACCCACACAATCAACTAGACAGACTCCGTGTCTATGGAATATATAAAAGGTCATTGAGAGCTCCCACAAAGGAAACACACTAGTTCTGATAGCTGTGGACATTGCAGGCAAGTGAAAGAGTCAATTACTAGGCAGGTTGATAAGAAGTCTGGGGTCCCTGAGGAGCAAACAAGGATCTGGGGCTTTCAAGGAGGAGATCCTCCCAGTTCAGTCGCTCAGTCATGTCCGACTCTTTGCGACCCTATGAATCGCAGCATGCCAGGCCTCCCTGTCCATCACCAACTCCTGGAGTTCTCTCAGACTCACGTTCATTGAGTCAGTGATGCCATCCAGCCATCTCATCCTCTGTCGTCCCCTTCTCCTCCTGTCCCCAATTCCTCCCAGCATCAGGGTCTTTTTCAATGAGTAATCTTTTTGGATGAGGTCAAAGTACTGGAGTTTCAGCTTTAGCATCAGTCCTTCCAAAGAAACCCCAGGGCTAAACTCCTTCGGAATGCACTGGCTGGATCTCCTTGCAGTCCAAGGGATTCTCAAGAGTCTTCTCCAACACTACAGTTCAAAAGCATCAATTCTTAGGTGCTCAGCTTTCTTCACAGTCCAACTCTCACATCCATTCATGATCACAGGAAAAACCATAGCCTTGACTAGATGGACTTTAGTCGGCAAAGTAATGTCTCTGCTTTTGAATATGCTATTTAGGTTGGTTATAGCTTTTCTTCCAAGGAGTAAGCGTCTTTTAATTTCATGGCTGCAGTTACCATCTGCAGTGATTTTGGAGCCCCCCAAAATAAAGTCTGACACTGTTTCCATTGTTTCTCCATCTATTTTCCATGAAGTGATGGGACAGGATGCCATGATAAGGAAGAGATAGGGGTCTGGAATTTTCAAGGAGGAGGAAAAGACAAATATTTTTTTCTGCATTCCTTAATAAAGATTATATAACAATAATGTATCCCATTTGAGGACATGTTTCTCCTTCCTGAAAACCTTCTGGCTAATTCTATTATCTTAAAATGTATATTGTGGGCGTGTGTCTAATAAGATCTTTACACCCTTGAGACATTCTTTTGATTTATTGTAATAATTAATTTAACAAGTATATAATTCCCTTACTAAGGCTAATGAGGTGGGCATGCTCCACTCCCCCCCCCCCCAATCTGATGTCTATGTCAGAAGCTTTCTCTGTTCCTTTTCTTACTTTAATACAATTTTGCTACACAAAAGTTCTTGAGTGATCAAGCCTGGTCCCTGGTCCTGAAGTTAAATCTTCGGAGATCACAAATCCGACTCTATTCACCATAAGCTATCATCTTGAGGGCTCCTCAAGTGTCTTCAGGACAATGTAAGAACATTCAAGGGTTCTAGCCTCTCTGCTTTTTCAGTATACACGTTTTCTGCTTTACTTTACTAACTCTACAATATGCTTCGTTGAATGAATGACACATGATGTGTGAAGCAAGTGATGAGCTCTGCTCTGTGGTTTCAAGGTGCCTCATAATGACTGAAGGCAGCCCCCCAAAGGGGAACCTTGTCAGGAATGTATATTGACCTGCCAATGTCATGAGACACCCAAGGTCCCTGCTAGGGAAGTGGCCAGAAATGGGCAAAGAATGTGGACTGAACTTTCCTTTCTTGGTCATCTTTTCCTGGTCTCTTTGATCATTTTGTAATTGCACCAGGAATTAGAACTACTAATCTAATCTGTCAGATCATAGACTTTCAAGGGACTTGTGATCCATGCTGTTGCTACGTACTTTTGGTTAGACACCAAGTATGGAAGCCTCTAGCCTTGCAAGGAGTGAAAACTTCAAGAATACATTTGGGAGTGAGGCAGAGCTTTTGCTGCAGGACTGTCTCTTAGGCTAGAGGTCACTCTCTTGGCTGCCTGCCACAGAGCCTGAGACCTGAAAGTGAATCTTTGTCATGGCTGTGCCTCTGATCTCTGTGGATAGAAGCACTGCTAGGGATCATGAGGTTTCTGAGGACACAGATGGGGAATTGCAGGATTTGGTCAGATTGGAAGTGCAATGGGCTTCTTCCACTGGTAGCGCTAGCTCTTGGTGGACCAGAGAAGGCTTTCCAGTGGCTTTTGTTCCAACTCTCTAGATATTCCTTTTGTGGAATGTGTGGGAATGAGCTGGAAGGATTGGCCCTAGTAACTTGAGAACAAAAATCACTTTTTCCTTGCTGGTCAACCCTCCACAAATTCTTGCTATTACATATACTGGCATGGTGACATTCAGAGGGGACATCTTTATGTTCATCTCTTTTTGACTCACTGCTTCTACTGAGGTCAGTATTGTGCTCAGGAATGTGCATAAACCCATGGAAGACAGATGCTTCCCCTAGTAGTCTTAGCTTGGGACATATTCCAAAATGCTACTCTGCTCCACCCTGGGTAGCATCAGAGAAACAGGCAAATCAAACAAAGATCTTGGTGGTATGGAACTAAGTCAATGTGGAATGCCATCAGGTCTACCACTGGTGCATCTCCATCCCTCCTCAGTGGTAGAACTGGGATGGATGAGTAAGATGACTGTATCAGTAAGGGACAGACTAAGTCCAACCAGGGAAGGAAACCTTTGGTGGAGAATCTGTCTACATCCCCCTCTAGAGAAGGGAAGGGTGCATCCGGTGGAAAAATCCCACAGCTATGGATGCCGCTTTTTTTTGTCTTACAGGTGGGAGCTAGCAGTTCCAGAACTACTCCTTTAAAATGTCTTACCCAAAACAAACAAACAAACAAACAAACAAACAAAAACAACTGGTACAAGTTTGATCCCCAGAGTTTAAAAAGACATGTCTGATCTTCTTCTGTGATACTAAATGGCCATGGTACCCTTTGGAAGATAAGGAACGCTGGCTGGTCAAAGGATCTTAATTATAATACTGTTTTACAGTTAGACCAGTTCTATAGAAAACAAGAGAAATGTGTAGAAGTGACATATATGTTGCTTTTTGTTTCTTTGTGTGACATGCCAGACTTATGTCCTAAGAGTACAGATTTGGGTGTGAAACCTTCAGCTCCCTTCTGTCCTTTTGCTTTGACCCTGCATCTGGGGCTCCCAACTGAACAAGCTGAGAGTCAGGGCACCCTTCCAGGAGGGGTTGCCTCAGTCTTGGTAGATATTCAAACAATATCAATTGCAGTCAAAACTATTAGAGGATTCAAAAAGTACATAGAAGTCTTTATGGGACTAACTTTACTTTATGAGCTTACTTGAAAACATATAATGTATGTCTTGGGACAGACAACAACCTGACTTGATAGCTTGAGTTTTGGGGGAAGCGCTACTTTTGGAGATGAGTGACTTGAGATAAGGGGAGAGAGGGAACACAAAATAGCCCTCCTGCCTACTGGGAGCCAAGCGGTTCCCATAACAGCCGCTTTGCTGGATGTATTCTTGAAGGACTCAAGCAAGCACACACTAAGACTTTAAACTATACTAAGTTGGCTGACTTAGAACAGGGAGAGAAGGAAAATCCTGATAAACTCCTAGATAAACTATGAGAGGCTCACCACAAGTTTCCTGATGTTGATCCTGAAAGTGCAGAAGGAGAAATGATATTAAAAGATAGATTTGTTACTCGGTTGGCTCCAGATACTTGGTGTACATTACAGAAACAGGAGTTTGGACCAAATCAGTCTTTAAAAAACTGTTGCAGCTGGCTTAGATGATATATTATGGTAGAGACTATGAGGAGGAAAAGAGCAAAAAAGAACCAGGCAATAGACTGAAGCCCCAACAATGGCTGTTGATCTGTTCTGAAACAGCCTGAGGAAAAGTGCCCAGAGGAACCCAGGTGAAAAGGGATGGACTTGTGGAAAAGAGGGGCATCTAAAGAGAGATTGCCCTCAAGCATCTAAACTGCCCCTGACTTTATGCCCAGTCTGCAAAGGACCATACTGAAGAGGAGACTGCCCTCTGAGGTATAAGCCCCAGGTGTTGGACTCTCGAGACAGTTGGGACTGAAGGTGCCTGGGGGTCCCCACACAAACCCTCACCCTAATGACACCTGAAGAACCCCAGGTATTAATAACTGTGGGGGACCAATCACTCAATGTTCTTTTAGACATTAGGACAACTTTCCCTGTGCTCACTAGCGCCCCTGGTCTGCTTTATTTTAGTCATCCTTTAAGCTGCAAGTGGAACTCTGGCTGTTTTCTCATGAGTTTTTGATTGTGCCAGAATCTCCCTCACCCCTTCTAGGGAGGGATATACTTAGCAAGGTCCAGGCCTCTGTTTTCATAAATATGGAGCCTGCTCTTTCTCTCTCATTAATTGACCAAAATGTAAATTCTAAAGTGTGGGCATGTACGGATATGAGAGTTGGACTGTGAAGAAGGCTGAGTGTCGAAGAATTGATGTTTTTGAACTGTGATGTTGGAGAAGACTCTTGAGAGTCCCTTGGATTGCAAAGAGATCCAACCAGTGCATTCTGAAGGAGATCAGCCCTGGGATTTCTTTGGAAAGAATGATGCTAAAGCTGAAACTCCATTACTTTCGCCACCTCATGTGAAGAGTTGACTTATTGGAAAAGACTCTGATGCTGGGAGGAATTGGAGGCAGGAGGAGAAGGGGACAAAAGAGGATGAGATGGCTGAATGGCATCACTGACTCGATGGGTGTGAGTCTGAGTGAACTCCAGGAGTTGGTGATGGACAGGGAGGCCTGGCATGCTGCGATTCACGGGGTCACAAAGAGTCGGACATGACTGAGCAAATGAACTGAACTGAACTGAACTGAAAGTGTGGGCAGATGAAAAAACTATGGGTTGAGCACAAAATGCTTTTCCTGTCATTATCAAGCTCAATGACCCTCACTGATTTTCTTATCAAAAGAGTATCCATTAATGCTCAAGATTAAGGAAGGGTTAAAACACATAATTGAGAATTTAAAGGAGCAGGGGCTATATGAAACACTCATATTTTGGGTATTAAAAAGTCAAATGATAAATGGAGACTTGTTTAAGATATATGAATAATGTGTCTAATCCTTATAATTTATTGTCTGAAATTCCTAAGCAAGCCAAATATTTTTCAGTCACTGATTTGAAGAATACTTTCTAGAGTTAAACCTATATTAAATTATCCCCTACCTATGACTTTAAGACCGTTGAGAGAAATTTTATGAGTTACAGGCTACTGTAACTACATTTGGATTCCAGATTATGGGGAACTTGCCCAGCCTTATATAAACTTATAACTAGATGTAGTAGGCCCAAATTGACAAGCTGGTTTGATCTCTAGTTACTCAAAAGGCTTTTAAAACTCTTCAAACTGCTTTCTTGCAGGCTCCAACTTTGAGCTTGCCCACATGCTGAAAGAGCATTATTGCATAGGAACCTGGAATGTTAGGTCCATAAATCAAGGTAAATTAAAAGTGGTCAAACAGGAGATGGCAAGAATGAATGTTGATATTCTAGGAATCAGTGAACTAAAATGGACTGGAATTGGTGAACTTAACTCACATGACCATTATATCTACTACTGTGGGCAGGAATCCCTTAGAAGAAATGGAGTAGTCATCATCGTCCACTGTTATGCCTAAGTCACGAAATCTCCCAGTGACCACCAGGGAGCCATTATCCAATGCAAAAGCAAGAGAGTTTTTGTTACCAAGCTCGAGCTGGGGCTCCCACCAACACCAACACAGTGGCTATAGGGAGGAGCCCTGAGCTTTGGGTTACATTGCTTATATAGGGTACTCTCGCGTGAAAAATGTTACATTCTGTGGAAAGGTTAGGTGTTGGATTCTGATTGTAATGCAAAAGCAAGAGAGTTTTTGTTACCAAGCTCGAGCTGGGGCTCCCACCAACACCAACACAGTGGCTATAGGGAGGAGCCCTGAGCTTTGGGTTACATTGCTTATATAGGGTACTCTCGCGTGAAAAATGTTACATTCTGTGGAAAGGTTAGGTGTTGGATTCTGATTGTTTTTCATTTCCTGGGCTGGCCACCGATTCTGACTGGTTCCCATTATCTTGACTTAATTCGAATTTCCCGGGCGGGTCATAAGTCCTGAACATAAAGTCAGGAGATCCTGATCTGGGATCTGATTGGCTCACAGGTGGTGGAGTGAGATCAGGGGATTTCCAAAGACTCATTCCTGAGAACTCTAAAATGGAGTCTTTTTTAACAAAATGAGATTACTTAGGTTCTTCACCACAAAAGACTCTGAAATGTGGTACTTGGATGAAATCTCAAAAATGACAGGATGATCTCTGTTCATTCCCAAGGTAAACCATTCAATATCACAATAATCCAAGTCTATGCCCCAACCAGTAATGCTGAAGAAGCTAAAGCTGAATGGTTCTATGAAGACCTACAAGACCTTTTAGAACTAACACCCAAAAAAGATGTCCTTTTCATTATAGGGGACAGGAATGCAAAAATAGGAAGTCAAGAAACACCGAGAATAACAGGCATATTTGGCCTTGGAGTACAGAATGAAGCAGGGCAAAAGCTAATAGACTTTTCCCAAGAGAATGCACTGGTCATAGCAAACACTCTCTTCCAACAACACAAGAGAAGTCTCTACACATGGACATCACCAGATGGTCCACACCAAAATCAGATTGATTATATTCTATGCAGCCAAAGATGGAGAAGCTCTGTACAGTCAGGAAAAGCAAGACTGGGAGCTGACTATGGCTCAGATTATGAACTCTCTATTACCAATCAGAAGAAAGTATGGGAAACAACTAGACCACTCAAGTATGACCAAAATCAAATCCTTTATTCATAAGTGGAAGTGACAAATAGATTTAAGGGACTAGATCTGATGGATAGAGTGCCTGATGAACTATGGATGGATGTTTGTGACATTTGCACAGGAGACAGGGATCAAGACCATCCCCATGGAAAAGGAATGAAAAAAAGTAAAATGGCTGTTTGGGTAGGCCTTACAAATAGCTGTGAAAAGAATAAAAGTGAAAAGTAAAGGAGAAAAGGAAAGACATAAGCATAGGAAAGAAGAATTCCATAGAACAGCAAAGAGAGATAAGAAAACTTTCCTCAGCGATCACTGCAAAGAAATAGAGGAAAACAAAAGAATGGGAAAGACTAGAGATCTCTTAAAGAAAATGAGAGATACCAAGGGAACATTTCATGCAAAGATGGTCTCAATAAAGGGCAGAAATGGTCTGGACCTAACAGAAGCAGAAGATATTAAGAAGAGGTTGCAAGAATACA